>JAAMPD010002797.1:0-12955 GCA_025266255.1 Trissolcus basalis
TCTCCGACTCAGAAGCTATTAAATATTACCTTTATAAAAGCAATTAATTTGTTTACTGAATAATTTTGCGAAATTGCAATTGTTATAATGTTTTTGATCGTAAAATTTTATATGTTGTGCAAACCAAGAGCTTCGGGCTTTGGGGATCAACTCTTATGTAGTTGTTATTAAAATCAAAAGCCCATGAGAATTACTATAACTTGATCTTCTGCTCAAACCGCTGCTTCATATGACTTTTGACGTGAAAAATGAAATTAACAATGGTTCAAAATTGTATAAACAACAAAAAATATTTGAGATGAAGAGAAAAGTTAGACAAAAAGGTTCATCCCGATCAAAAGCTTTTCATTAATATCAAAACATTTTGATTTTCAACTTTGATTTACTTCTCTTTCGTCTGTTACATTTCTGTAATGAATCTTTTTGATCTTTGTTGCTCTTATTTGAGCAGTGTTAATTTCACTGCCGATGACAGTAGAAACTGGCACAGTTTCTTTTCACCTAAGCGACCTTTATAAGCGATGTGTTCATCAAAGGATCCATCATGCTTGTATTCAAATTTTTAAAGATGCATTTTTTTTATCACGAATCAAATGTTAATGCTATTTAAAATGATATTTTTTATATACCTATAGTATCGATGTTTATTTGTAGAATTTGATTGATTACGAAAAAAAATTACAAAAAATTCATAGAATTATCAATATTTGCATTTCAAAAATAGGAACAGACAAAAAGTAATGACGTTCAACCTTTTGTATTTATTTTTTATTTTTCTCAATTTCGTCTGAACTTTTAACTTTACTGAATCCTTATCACTGATAACACTTATTCGTGCACGAAATCATCATCACGATCGTGTGAATCTGAACGTGATTTGAACTGCAAAGGTAACCAACAAAACCTGTGAACATGTAAGTACAAAAAGCTCTACAAAAAGATTCAAATGCTCAAGTTTAATTAGATTTGAAAGTTAGTATATACACAAAAGAGAAAAGGCAACCTCATTGTCACGTTATTATATGTCCTGTTCTGTCCGAAAAATAATGGCCGAACTCAATTTCGCAGAGTAAAATAATCGTGGAAATTTTGAAATGAATTATTCAGAGATGATTATTACAAACAGTGAAAAGTTGAATTCTGATGAATTTCTAAATCAAACTGGTCATTTTTGTTTGTGCTAATTCAATTATAATTTGAACCTTTTTAAACTTTTATTTTTACTCGAAATTAGAATTCCGATTCGAGTTTGTCAAACATTGACAAATAACTAACTTTCACTTGTAGTAGCTATCATAATCATCATTTTTATATTAACTGTCATAATACTTATGCAAAATATTTTATAAATTGATTTGAAATTTTAGGTCAGATTCGAGTGACTATCATGGATAGGAATCGAAAAATGGTGCGCAACCCAGACCCGACCGGCAGGTAAAATTGAATTCAGCAATAAACGAAAATGTGCTATTGAAAGTAAACCCATCGTTATTGGATTGCAAGCTTACATTTTTTTTATTCGGTTCATTTTATCAAAACTGACGATTAACTCTGTGGTCTAGGCGTTACATCGTCTTCGTACATTGGATGAATTCATTACGTTACGTTATTTCTTTGAGGTGATATTGATTTTTCTTAATTAAACTGTTTTGTTTTTTTCATTATATATCCATTTTTATTACGCGTATGTTGTTTCTTCTTGGACTATTGAAAGATTACACTAATGAAAGAGTTTGTCGATTTAACAGCCGGCGCTTTATTACATGATCATGGCTTGGTCTGGTGAAGACTAAGGCAAAAAGTTATTGAATTGGAGTTCTGAAAGCTTCATTATTAATAAATCACTTGATATTCCCTGATGAAATATTATATATTAAACATAATTACAGTTTGTTCTAGTAATTTGAAGTTTCGTTATCCAAAAAGTTTTGAATTACTAATCAACTTCGATTTTCGATGTATCAATTCTTTGATCTACTTTTCATTGAAAACAATTTTTTGCAAAACCAAAGAATCACTTTAAAACGATATACAGCTCGATCTAAATGTAAATTGCCGAGTGACGTGTGGGTCAAAGTGAACTCTCCATATTACAAATTTGATCCGTCGAAAAATGTCATTATTAATTGTATTACATTCGAGTTCGATCTCACGTGCAAAATAATTGAATTCAATCGAATTGTGAAATCCTTCAAAAATTGACAAAGAAAACCTATACTAGTCCATCTAATTAAGCAAATGTGATTAAAGTCGGTTAAACAATTTCGCCCGAATCACAATGAAAATGTTCCATAGCTCATGGGACTCAACTTTTGAATGATATTTGTTCAGGAGAAGAAGTGAAATGCAATAATTGAAAATGCAAACTGCCAATCAAAATAAACAACTCCACGATTGATCAGTTTTTTGTGAATCAGTTATAATTGATCTAATTCTTGAATAAATTTTTCATTTTCCAATTTCACATTTTTTTCATAAAAAAATTAATTCTGTTCAACACTGATGATCACTCTAGTAAAAAAATTTTTTCCGATATATCTTCTTTACAGAAAAATTTAAAAATGCATTGAAATAATGGAAAATGAAAAAAGCCGAATATAAAAAAAGCTCTAAATTATTTGAATTATTTAAAATACGATAAAACTTTGAAGAAATTATTTCACAAAGTTGAATCACATCATTAATCAAGAACTCGTCATCAGAACAGTTATAATGACTGAAAAAAAAAAAAAACGAATTTCCATCATACAGAAAAAAGTTGCACCGTATTATCTTATCGTACTTGGCCTCGCAAATCATTATTCTCAGAGACATATTCGAAGGAGTACTTCCCATTTGGAAACTTTTGATTAAAAATCGTATATGAAATTTGGTTCAGAGAAATTTTGCCGATTATAATTTTGCGTGAACATGAAATGAATTTCTAGGTCACTTATAGTCACGAGTTCGTCCCAGCGAAGTTTCTTGTGTTCAACAGTTGCTACTTGCAACTTCACTTCTTCAATTTTTTTATCTTGTTGGATCTTTTTCTGTCAGATTAACACCTGTTGCGTTGGTTACAAGTTTTTTTTAGACAAACATACACAGTATCAAATAACGTTTATGAATTAATATCACATCGTAGTTTGGCGTTACGTTTACCCAAAATGAAGCTTCGTCTTCGTCTTGTTTTATATGCAACAATATACATTATCATCTGTGTCATAAAATTGTAAAAATGTCATCATTCTTATAACAAATTGAAAAAATTTGAAAATTGTCGCTAGCGAATATTACTCAGCTCGTTGTTTTTCTTTTTGTGTGACATTTTTTAGATATATACTATATCGTTTGGAAGTTTTATTATGATATGACAAAACTGCGCTGAATGAAAGTATACAAAAAGCCTTCAGTAAAGACTCGTATCTCGTTGAGAAATATCTGATAGACGAGAAGACGTTGAGAAGAAACGAAGTGTCAAATGCGTCTCTTACTTTGTCTTTATTCAGAACAATCAACTACACAAAACGCAGACACCGTAAATGTGACCGTGCGCGTGAAATGTACGCTACGTTTCGCAGCACATATAAAGGAAAACCTTGACTAATATGCCAGATGCTCGAGTTTATTAATATGAAATATTCTCCTGCTAGAATATCTTGCATGTTGAACATTCAGCAATTAACATTCAAGTTGAAAAACTATATGGCTGCATATTTGAATATAAAATATGAGTTTTTAATGTAGTCACATTGGAAAAGAATGTATTATGAAAAAATCGTTGATCGTTTCCATATAAGTCATTTTGAAAAGGGTTATTTGATTTTTATTAATGAATTTCATTTGAACGAACCTTGTAAAAAATCGTTCATTTTATATTTCATTTGTAACTAATAAAAAATAATAGTAAATAACGGAAAATCATTTATCTTGTATCAGAAAAATCCAGCTGTAATTAGAACTTGTTCGCACATGTTTTATTGTCGTTGGCAAAGTCATTGGCAGTCTATCTGAGAAGCTGTCTAAGTTGCACTGAGAGGCAACCTCAAGCCTCCATTTTTCATGCTCCAGAGTATTCCTCATTTATTTTAACCGGCTGCACTCAATTCGGGAAAATTTAACATTCCGTCACATGCTCCGAATTTTCCGTTACATTTTTTTCCTTCGTTTCAAGATCCGAAAATTGTTCATTCATCTCAAGGAATTTCCTCACCAATAATCAATCTCTTACTGCTCAATATTATTTAAGTCATTAAGATTAATTTCTTTTTATTTTTTATAATATTATTATATTTAAAAAATGAGCATGAATTTATTTTATAACCAAAAATTAACATAAAAACAAAATAAAGGTAGAATAGTGAGTATGACATATTGTGAGCGATAAATGTGGAAGGATATATCGTAGCGAACAAATAGCCAGTGTTATGTTCCGTAATGATACACTTATAACAGGTATAACGATACTGTTCCAAGCCCTCTCCTGAAAACTTCAGTGATCCGAGTCAAGCTAAGGAGCTACATAACCTAATGCTCGTTTTCAACTCATTACCACATTATTTCATAGCCAAATTGTATTATGTCAATTTTATAAAAGATGAAACCCTCATTTCAATCAGTAATTAATTTTGGTAATCTACTGGGATTACTTCAAATATACTGATTATTATTTTGATAAACTTCGCTTAACTTTTTACTAAATTTTGATTAATGTTTGTTTAACCGATTTACAGTGCGTGTTTCAAACTTTTCAATGTAATCTAAATAAGGACAAGTCTGTGGAGACTGTAAACATGGATATAACGTGATATATAACATGGATGTAACAGGGATATATCGAACTTTATACATAGATATAAGAAATTATTAAAATAATATATTTTGAAGCTAATGTTTTTGAATTTTTGTGTAATAAAATAAAGGAACTCAAATTTGCAATGAATTATCATGGTCATAAAAACAAAATCTGGTTATATGAACAATGCGAATGATTTCGAATGCAACTTCAAAATTATTAAACTTATTTTTTAAGTAAAAAATGTGTATTAATAAAGAACATTGCAAGAATTAATGCTTTTGCCTTATAAATAATTATTATATAATTATATTATATTTGGTTTTGTAGAGTTAGATTGTGAAAAAATATTTGTTTGTATTTTAGCTCTTGTATCAACAATAACAGCTATAACATGGATATAATATAGCTTTTCCATGAGGATATAATTTGTTTTCTAGTGAAACGTCACTTTTACGGTGATTTAGAAATTTCTCACGTAGACGTAGAAGATTTTATATCAACGTATGAAGTTCGGTATATCCCCGTTACATCTACGTTATAGCCACGTTACATCCACGTGTACGGTCTCCGCAGACATTTCGTTTAAATAATTATTTGATTGAAAAAGTTTATATGACTTTAATTATACGGTATTGATATAATGATATATAATGACAAATTTATTAAAAAACATGATGTCTTTGATAATTAGTCTTTGCAATTAGAAACAAACTTTGTAATCTTTAAAATGTATGGAGAGTTTATAATCATTTTCAAATGTTTTTATCAATTTTCATTGAAAAAATTATAAACCTAACAACTCATATGTCACTTTCAACATAATCAAAATTGAATCTCTTTTTAATGTAGAATCTCTCTCTAATATAGACACATTTCAGTTCTGTCGATTCTCCACAATAGAGAGTTTACTGTAAATAATTGTGATAAAAAGAGTGGAATCTTTGATTATATTATATTTATTATCATACGATATCTCATATGTATCTACCTATATTATGTATAAATATGCCTAGCGTTTACGTATTAGTTATTGAAAATATTTACAGTGACTCTGATGTACAATAACGTGCCAGTAACTTACATTAAATTGGCAAAATCTTAAGGCTGCAAGCAAAGGTAGTTGGTTTTAATTGGAGACTTCAAACCAGACAGATTGGTCTCTCAGAATTACTCAAGTCTCTCTTCACTCCAGCAAACTTAAAATTTCGTGCTATTGCTGAGTCGTAACTCTATTTTCAGTTTTTTATGCTCTGATACAAAAATATTATGCAAATAGAAAAAAAATTTGAATAGTACAAATGTTTCAACTTTTGGTCATCAAAATCTTTTAATTTGCGAATAAACCGCAATTCTTGCAACATCAACAAAGTCACGAGTTTTAACTTATAAAGTTCTTACTTTCTTTGAAAAACCTTTTTTTTCGTCGAATTTGTGCTTGCACTTTGCAACGATTTCAGTATTCCATCCTTTATCCGAATAAAATATTTTAATCTTATGCGCGATATATTCCATGGAAAAGACTTTATTCTTATTCTTTCCGATATAATTCAGATGTAGTGCGCATCCTTGGAGTGGTTTTAACACTTCTGGCTTGGAATAATATTTGTTGTAACGACCTTTTTGTTTTGCTTATAAAATAATTTTATTTCTGCTCACAAAAACATGTAACGTTATCATAAAGCATAAAAAACACAGATTTTCGTGAGGATTCATTTCATGTGTAAATTAACATTCATTCATGTTATGTAATTGTTAAAAAAACAATAAATCCTATGTGACAAATGCATTTTGAAAGAACGAAAAAGATATGGGAAATGTAAAAAAAATATAACTAATGAGCTCACGATTAAATATTTTGAGACAAATCTCTCGCAATTTGTCTAATCTCGTAAGATTAGGCAAACTCGACTAATTTATTGTTGTTTTCTCAATCGCTTTTTTTTCACACCCAATCTATTTCAAATGGTTGTCGGATTTGCGTAATCGAGGTCTATTTCAATCATATTTGACGAATTAGCAAATGATTTGTTTTTATTTTTGTGACAAAGATGAATGTTATATTTAGCCTATAGCGGATGAAACCAAAATTTGAATAATGTCGGTCGAAAAGCTCGCGAGAATGTGATAGGATTTATAAGACGATGAAAGCTGTTTGAGGTGATTTTTTTTAACTACAAAATAATAGTACAAAGGAAGTGGACAAAGAAGGTAGATTTTGATTGTGAAAAGTCAGCAAAAAGCTGTAGAAAGTTTTGCGGGCGAAGTGCGCAAAGCGGGAAATGATTTGTGCAGAGCGAGGAAAGTGAAGTGGTTAGCGTGTGGCGCGTGCGCGTAATTTGACGTAGGGAGGAAGACAGAATGAGCTTTGGCGGTGGAAGTGGTACCCAACGTGGGGCACTGGGGTAGTAGTGGCCGAACGAAAAACGTTCCCGGTTAGGTACCAAAGAGTCTTCACGCGGTGAATAGTCTGACATCGCGCTAGTACTATCGCGAGGTGTGCAAGCCGCTCGGCTGACGCGGGTCCGCGGGCGCGCGCGTGCGTTCGCGCTCGCGGAAACGTGTGACCGCACCGGCGGTCCCCAACAAGTGTTGCCCAAAAGTTTGAATTTTCGCGGCTTCCGCAGGCGACAGCCGCTCGTCAACAGTTTCACTCATGCACATAAAATATACGATCGCTCTCACAATCGTCACGGGTGTTCGATCATGGTTAATGTTACCCGACGACTTTGTGAAAGCCAAAAATATACCAAAACAAAAATGCCCCAAAATGTTGACCAGTGAATTGCGCTTCACGAGGCGCAGGCTAGTGAATTTCGATGTAAGTTTTTTATCTTGTTCCTTTCATTTTGCACAAATAGATAAACAATTTCCTACTTCGGCTCTAAATTATAATTAAAGAATTAATGAAGGTGTAATTTTTGTTTGTAAATAAAATTGAAAGACGCAAAAAGAATGGAACGCATTAATCCACATTAGCCCTGATACGGTGAAACATCCATAATGAAAAAGTCGTGCGTATATAGAGCGGTATTTTTTGTTTTCCAGTATATTCAAATTTATGATGTAGGATGGGTGCTTGGATTTTTAATGGTTACTTTTCTATGGTATGAGTGGTCATGCAACGGCTATTCAATTATATTGGTCTGGAAAAAATTTCATGTTGATAGAAATATTGTGTTTTCGCAAGAATTTTTGGTATACTATGTGAAGAATTATAGTTCACAAAGTGTTGTCAGGCGAGATAATAATTAATGAGAAAGGTACATTCGCGTTTTCAAAAAATTATATTAAAATGTTCAATTAACGAGTAGGAACGGGTATCCTCTTTATGTTCAATCATTTTTGTCATCCGAGTGCAGTTTTATTCTCATTTCTGAACGTTCAGGCATAATGTATCAACATGAATTAACAAACGGAATTTATTTACCACTCAGTTCTTGCGTGTTCGTTTGAAATTATTGTGCTATTTTAAGTTTGAATTGAATTTGCAAAAGTTATAAAATCATAATAAAATTCAGCTTGATTTTATGTTCCAGTCATAATCAAAAACTTAATTTGCAATGGAAGGTACTCAAGGGTTTTTTTCGCTATAAGTATTTGAGCGATTTCTCACTGTCAAATTCAATTGTCGCATCAGCAAGTTCAGTTTGAATTTGTGAATTAAAATTTTTTTAATTGTCTCTGTTATAAAATGCAATCAACATTTTTTTCAGCATTCTCTTTCTGTTGGAAAAGAATGTCACATAATTAAATTAAACTATAATTTAAAAACCGTTATTTTTGATTAGACGAATTCAAAAGCAATTTTTTACTGTTCAGATTTTAACCTAAGATCATTGTTAAGGTATTGATTTAGTTGCCATACTAAAACGATAAAAAGTTGTGTGTTTAAAGTTTTTGATTGACTGATGGATGCGCCAAAAACAGGCATACAAACAGATAATAATACATTCACGATTTTATATATATAAATTTAATATTAATTCATTTAAAATTAAAAAATCCTTCTCATGACGTGTTTTAAAATAATATCATTTATATAATAATAAAACAAGGTATCAATAGTTATTAAATTAGGGACGTATGAAGGCTGATGGGTTCAGAAAGAAAAATACATAAAATGAATGAAATACATTCAAACGAAATACAATACTGAAACAAAGGAGTCCTATAACGAAGTATTATAAATTCATAAAATCAAATAATCAGCATAATAAAGGGTAGTTCAGAGAAAATAATTGAATTAACGATTCCAAAGAAACGATATACGCATAAAAGTTTTGATGACATTATCGAAAATACCATCATAAAAAGATCAATATTACACCAGTTGTTTCTGCTATTTTTCGATTCACAATGTATAAAGATTTGTTATTCTTGACGTCGGATGACAAAATGATGGCCACCGCCAGATAACCGAAATTCAAGATTTATTCAAGTTAAGAATGTCATTTTTGATTGTTTGTAAAACGGCTAGCTAATTTGATCAAAAATTATCTCCATTTCATTGGAGTATCCTATACCTATTGTACGCATCATAACATGAAACCTCGCACAAATTCCTGCCACAGGAATGTACATTTTCCGTCACAAAACTTGACTTTTTTTTTAACTCTTTTTTTCCTTCACACATTCTGTAAAAAAATAAACTTAAAATGACAATTTTAAATTGCGAATTCAAACATCTACGTGCGGTTCAATGTTTCAATCTTGAAAATTAGATAATAAAAACGATAGCAAGTTTAAACCAGCGACGTTTTAAGAGAAAGCATTCAGTTTTGTGAATTTTCCTGACTATCAGAAAGAAGTATAAAATGTAGCTTTTTATAGCTGCAGAATTTTCATTGTTTTATTTTTTATTTATTTTATCATTTTTCAATTCTTTTATTTACGTGGAATATAATACTGAACAAACAATCGTTCATAAATGATAGAGCGAACCTCCAAATTGTTATAATATTTATTATTGACATGCTATAGTTTTTTCCCTGAATTTCTGTAAATTTAAAAAAATCTGATTCACAAAGGTCATTTCAATCTTCTAGGATTATGCCTATGAATATTATGAATATGAATATTGATTGTGAGATAATGAACAAAAAGAGATAATGTGGTATTCAATTCATATGATTGAGATTAGTTTCGAAGAAATATATAATAGAATATAATTGGAAAAATATTGATGAAATTTTATTCCAAATATTGCATAAAAATGATTTTTTATTTTCAAAAACCTAGAAGAAAAATTCTTTGACAAATTTTAAGGATTTCTCGTCTTCAAGCAGATATAAAAATAAATAAATGTAAACCAATTACTCGGTCTAATCTGAGGATTTAACGACTTAACAATTTTGTTTAAGTTTTATACTTATAATATTCAGTATTAAATAATTTCACTAAAATTTTTCTCGACATCAAAAACTACTATGGACAATTTAATTTTATCATTTAAAATTGCATCACTTAAATGTGCATGTATATATAGTTGATACTGATAACGCTTTACTTTACAGGAATACCTAATGAAAAGATTATAATATTAGTAAGCATAAAAATAAGTACGCAGGTGCATAACAAAAAATAATTGATATAAAAGTGATTATATGGAAACAAATGATTTACACCAGTACATAATATGTACTATTATGTACTATGTCATATTATGACATCTTTTTTAACTGTCATTGCATTTTCCAAATATAAACTGACAAGGTGAATCAGAAAATATTTCATAAACAAGTAGTTAGTGAACTCTGCAAAGTTAAAAATGTATGATGAAAAGTTGAAACAATTGTTTCATCTGTTTCGACATGAGTTTGCGAATCCATATATAGGTCGGCGCGTGACGCTCCAACACGATAGTCCACCTTCGAGAAGAAACTGACAAAGAATTCGTTGTATTAACAGGGAAATTTTTTCTCGTTTGTGCAAACATTCCATTTGATCTCATACAACATAAATGAATTGCAGATGAAAGATAATTTTTTGCTCTAATTCCGCACTGCGATAATTGCAATATTTGTAAATAAAGCAGCAACCGGGTGACAAATATGATTATAGGATGCATATTTTTTTACAGACCAGAATAATAATTGAAAAGTCTTTTCTCAAGTTTTAAAAGAAATTTCGAGCACAACTGGCTAAATTATTCATAAGTGGTGGCTAAGTGGAATAGAAGAGTTTGAAGAGCCCGAGGTGTGAAGCTCGGTACAGTCTAACCTGCGGTTACGTGGATTGCTCGAGGCGACCACGACCAACAATGAACACCTTCTCTCTCTCTCTCTCTCTGTCTCTCTCCCTCTCGCCCACAGAATTCACATACAAAAACCAGCACATTTTTAATTTATTAAACACAGTCAAATTGTAAGCGATTGTCAATTTTCTGATCTCCTTTCATTGCATTTTCTTTATGTATTAATAACAATTAAAAGTATCGACATTTGTAAAATAATTTCTATGTCAAACCTTGGAAATTAATATGAAAAAAAGGGAACAAAGAACAGACACTGCGGTGTTTTCGATCATTTATGAAAAAAATTGAAATGAAGCTACATATTGCAGAGACTACTTATCTTCTATAACGAATTGAACTTTTTCACATGAAAAATGAGTACAAAAATACAAAATAAAAAATACCATTTGACACCAAGAAAATAAGATATTAGAACCTAGAACATTCATTAAGTGGTTGGCCGGACTAGCGCTCGAATAGCCTTTTCTCAAACTGAAAAAAGTATCCATAAAATTTTTTGTTTTGATACTCTTTTTAAAATGAGAAAGGCTGTTCGAGCGTTAGTCCCATTACTGAATTCGGCAATTCGAGTGTTTTAATATTCACAAAGCTGATTTCATTTTTAAAATAAATGTTTATTTATTCTTTCGCTCAAATAAAGTGAGGTGCTTTTATATTTGGAATAATTTGCAGTTTATTAAGCTATATTCTGAAATAAGATGAAACAATAAGGAGAACCCCGACAAAATTTTACTAATTATCACATTTTATTCTTGATAAAAAAAATTAAACGTGTAATTATCGGTTAATTAGAAACAAGTCAGTAATTTGTAATTACATACTAATTGCTCTCAGATTGCAAGAGACGAAAGTAATTATTTACTTTTAAAAAGAAAATATTCCTCGGTGCATCATTTTATCGCGGTTTATATATACATTTTGAACAAAAAATAAATTAAATTTTTAATACAGACGTGTACCAAATATAATTGCAAAAAAATAATTATATGAAGATGGTGTAAAATTATTCAGAAAAATGTAACTTGCCAAAATGTATTTTGATGTCGATTTCGTTTTCGAACAAAAATATTACCAAAATGTTAAATTTCAAGAAAATAAAATTCCGGGTCATCAGTTTATGAATCCATTTTTATGGTGTTTTATATTAAAGATTCTTGTTGATACATGGGCCAAATCTTAATTAATGCAATACGTCAAAATATTTAATGCGGTCAAAAATTTTCATGCAATGAATTAATGCATGATCATAATTATTTATTTATATTTCCTTTGAGCCTAAAAGTTAATGAATTTCTTTATTTATATCTTCGATATTTTATTTTAATGGCGAAGGGAAAACCACTGAGATCAACCGCAGCAATTTTTTGAATAAAAAATCTTATACTTATACATTTGATAACGAATTAATTATTTCATATTGATCCACAAAATATTATACGTAAGCAATAATACAAATATACAGGTATAACCAATGTTTGTTATATTATATTAATCATTACGAAGCAATTACGTACTCGTCATGTTAATAAACTTTTCATTGGAGGTTGCAACGATAATATTTGTTAGCATTATGCTTAATTACTCTGATTAATCACGAAGTTTGATACCCGGTAATTCCAATTTTGTTTACTGTTATCAGTAACACGTGTTTACAGCGCTAAAACAGTTTTTCAATTAGTATACTCTATTTAATTGAAACGTATGAATGTCACATAAATAACATTCATGTACGTGATAAATTGAACAAGATTTAACATGTATCTTTCATTCACGACTATTCTTTTCATCAAATAGAAGCGAGTTTTTTTATCTTTATACGAAACATACATGAATACATAAATTATTCTGATATAAAAAATTGATTAATTATTTTTTATTTACCTGGTCACTAACAAAATATTTGAATTCTACCGTTCGTTCCATAC
>JAAMPD010002798.1:0-12948 GCA_025266255.1 Trissolcus basalis
CCTAACAAAAAAAAAAAGGAAATAGGACGAGACATCCGAAACACGATGAGCAACGCAAAAGTTTAATATCATTTCGCTCTCTCGGTCAAAGTTTGACGCGCTTCCGTGCGATTGTGTTTTGTTTTCGTATCACCAAGTTATGCCGATGTTTTTTATCGGCAATTCAATCAGCTGGAATGCAAACTAGCAAAGCTCGCGTTTACACAAACATTTTGGTAGATTAATTTTGTTCCGAAGTTTTGCATCGCTTGTGTGCTCAGCAAATAATTATTATCCGAGTTGAATTTTCATGGGATGATATTTAAATGTTGTTTCACAATTTTTCTTTGACATGACTCAGAAAAAAACTTTTACATGCAAATAATATGAACTTATATATTATAATTAAAAAGTAACTAACTTTTATCTTATGTATAAGATTTTTAATACGTTAATTCGTTTTTCAAAAAGTAGATAAAATTCAAATTCCTACGAAATTTCACACCTGAATAATAAATTTGAATTTTGTTTCATCCCAAAGATGATGATCTCATTTCAGAAGGACTGTAAAAGGGACAGCTTTAGCGACAACGCGTTGATGGCTCCATAATCTGCGACGTCTGCGATTCTGCGGGCATTTAAAGGGCTATGTTGAATGTGAAGAATTTCGCTGACTTTAGTACGCGTTTTTGTGTTAATTCGCAAAGAAGCATAAAAAACGTTCACCATTCGGAAGATAATGTTCCTTTCTTCTCTGTCCAGAGATATTTTTGCGGGGTCTAGAATTTTGGCACGTCGCCTAATGACCCTCTTAGTGAAATTACCGCTCTGTTAAATTCAATTATGCCACAATTCTCAGCCAATTTTCCGTCGCCATCATTTTTATCTCATAGATAATTAGGAAGTAGCCTTTTTTTGAATTCGAAAAAAAATTTTTTCTAGATTTTTGTGCAGAAGAATTTTCTGAAATGAATTTTCGTGAGACTTAATTGGGATGACGAATTTGCGTCAACCTGCAGAACTCGGTTGCGAGATAAAATAGCAAGCATAGAAACGTTTGCAGTTTATTGTTCTTCGCGTGTAATAGAGAGTATGCTTATAGAATATATTTAAAAGTGGCTCTTTGAATTACTAACCCGCTTATGGTTTTGTTTCTGCTTTTGCTAAACCTCAAAATGATTCATTTCGGGCTTTTCATAGTTCATAATGAAATTCAGCTTATTATTAACTGTTGACTTTGTGGACGCAATAACTATAACTGTAACTTTGTAAACACACTTTTCTTGTTACAATGCACATAATTCTTTTCAATGTTAAAATGAAATTTAAATTAAAAAATTTATACTTTTGACACATTATCTCAAACAGTTAAGTAGGATTAAAAAAAAAAAAAGGAAGATAAAAAATGGAAAGAAAAAATTAGAGATGAAAAGTTTTTATCAAATTGAACGATAAAAAGGAAGTTGTTGATCAAGATAAAGAAAAACGAAACAAAGTTGGTGCTTCTTGCTACTGTTCTGAATGGCGCATTCCAAGCTGGTGGCATCAGTGAGTCAAACAATAGCCAGAGCGCGCGACATGCTTTTTGTTTTTGCCACAGCTCGTGGAAAAATCATCCTGCATGGTATGGTACAATGGGAGCTGCTCCTGGGCTCCTATTTTTTAATCGCGGTGGGCCTAACGTTCATTACTGCGCGACTAACATGCGCACCCGCTGTACACTTACAACTCAACACTATACTCTGATGCTCGCATTGTTTCGCACTGCATTTGCGGTACCTGTAAATTCAACGCGAGATATGTTCGTTTTCAAGAATAAAATCTCCTCGACTTCCAACCGGTACGGTACATCTGTTTCAGCACCCGACCAACGCTATAATAAAATCACTTAAATTTCAACGAAATATGACAAAAATGTTAAACGTTAAAATAAAAAAAATTATGTTTACAAAATATTTTTTAACAAAATTTATAATTTATTTGATTATAATTTATTCGACTAATATAATAATTTTTTGATTTCAGGATGAAGAAAATGATAACTTTGATAAAACTATAGTAAAAGGATAACTCCATGTCAGTCAGCAGTAACAATTTTCATCGGCTACAATAGTTGATCCAGGATAGAAATATTTGATAGCAGAAGAAAGGATGAGGTATTCTTATAATATAATATATAATAGTTATAAAATTAGAATTTTTTCTGAAAAATTGTTATGAAAATTGATTTGATAAGTAAACAGGAATATTGTGCGATTCAGTTTGATACAGTTACAGATATTGAAAAAGGGATATTTTCTCGGAAAACAAATGCGAAAATAATTGCGCATTGTATGGATATGACATAGCGGTGCGATCGGGAATAAAGAGCGCAAGTTATTCGGCATGATTTTCGTGCCTTTCGTATATCATTATAAGAGAGGCCGTGGCCTTGATACATCCCGCGGTATAACTAGGAAAACGTACATGCCCTAACGAGAGACAAGAGTAGGTTGTATATCTATGCGAACGCATCGGCACCGCGACTGCCCACACGAACGAACCTGTTTCGCACGTCGCCGTGCGATTCAGATTCCTCGTATTGTGAATAAGGGCGCGTAAGGGACACGGGACACGCGACTTGCATCCTCATGCTCTCCTCGAACTTTAATTGGCTAGCCAACGGAACAATATTTTTGATTCTTTATTTCATTCGTCTACACAGAACTACGTTGTACGGTTTGAAAGAAAAATTTTTTTCTCTGATAAAAATCAACATTTTGCAAACACTTTTTTCGTCGAAGTTTATGTTGACAGAGCGCAGAGGTTATATATTACTTGGTGTACGAAGAAAATGAAAATTGCAGATGTTGCAAAAACAATATCGCAGCAATTTCCCTTACATCAAAACTCGCTGAAACGCCTTACTCATTATTTTTCAGAGCACGCCGGAATCTAGTTTTGCCGCATCATCATTTCTCCGAGAGCACCTCTTTTGCATCCTAAACGGCTCAATCCTGTTAACGAATTCACCATTAAATAATCTGAATGCGAGTCGATTCAATGCAAGCGCGGCAAAAATTGTCGACGCGTCAAGAATTACTACTCATTCTCTTCCTTTGGTCTTGGGTGGAAACATTTTTTTCCTCCCTGGTTTTTCTTTTTATTTTGCTACAGCAGAGAGTTTTCATTCGCTTTTCTTTTCCGACGCGTCGACAGCGCGTGCACAGGACTCCGTAATAATCGATGCGTCGTATCGATAACTCGTGCAACGAGACAGCCGACGTTATCGCCGCCGTCTATCTTATTTGGATAACTGGATTCAAACGATGGGTGTATGCCACTCTTAACGATCGATAAAACCACCCCCTCCCGATCTTATTATATTTTTTTTTCTTTCTTTTTCACTCATCTTAAAGACAAAAGTTTTATTCACTTCTTAAGTCAACAAAAATTTGGTTCAATACAATAAAAAAAAAAAAAAAATTGAAAAATTGTAGGCAAATTTTACAGATCTGAAATTGAAAAAAAAAATGGTTTTGATTCAAGTTTGTATTTTTGACAGTGCACATAACTTGTTTCATTACAGTAGTAAAAAATTTATCGAGTTTTGTTTGAAGCAGAAAAGGTGTTATAATGAAAGTCTACCTGTCATGTTTTGTTTTTTGTTTTTATTTAAATTCGGAGTAAATTTAATTAAAGTGATTCAAAATTTAAGAAATTTTATAATCAAAATATGTGACGTCCGATCAATGGCTATAAGCTTTTGTGAGACGTGGATTTGAGAAAGGCGCTGCGACAGGGCATAATTAAAAATCAGATACGCGATGCACCAAACGTCGTGTAACTCGTGACAGTGAATTTTCTTTACGTAATCCCATTAAGTGTAGGAATCGCCAGCTTCGACACACTACAGCGGATTCACTACGTGTCGCGCCAATTGCCCACTTTAAGACGGCTCTTAAGTGCTAATGCTGTTGAATTATGTAAATTTTTTGAATTGATACTTTTGGCTATTCTTCCTGATATTATATTAAAAAAAAATTCATTTGTTCAGTATTTGAAATAAAAGAGAAAAATTTTAATTTGAATAAACAAATTCTAGCGTTATAGAATAAAACCCTTCCTGCATTCACACACAACTCCATAAATTTGACATAAAAAAAGTCGATGTACTTTTTTCCTTAATGCACATCACCGATTCTCGAATCAATTTAGAACGATCAAATTCGCGTGCATGAAAAGTCAATTCTTACACTTTTTGACGCGAGATGTGTTTTTGCGCAAAAATAAATGGTTCCTGCGAGAGAACTCCCGTCTCGGTAGGCCAATTAAGCGTACGGTGGCGTTGAATAATGGATGACACCGCGAGTCGTATTTTTGTTCGCTCGAGGTCAAAGCGCGATCCCACTCCAGGGATATCAAATTTTATTGCATCGTTATTGTCGGCTAATCGAAGTCGCGCGCGTAATAAAAACTCGCGCGCGCGATCCGCAAAGCCAACTTGCTTTATACAAAACTCGACTCTGCCACTGATTTTGAGTCACTTTTTTGTCCTGCCAATACACTTCGCGGCAAAAATTACTGTATCATCACGCTCTACTATAAGTGAAAAAAAAAAAAAAAAAAAAACCAAATGTGTGTAACATATTGCATTTATATATAAATATATATTTTTGTCAGGGCAATCTTAGTATAAAAAATATTGTACAAAACAGGAGCTCGTTTGAAATACAATTATAAAACGTGTATGACAGTTAGAAGCAGATGAGATATTCCAAAGGGGGTAAAAAATGTTTGAAAGGAATGTGCGTAGGAGATGCGGATCTGCGGAATTACGAGCTTAGAGTAACTTAATATGCGGTCGATAGTGATGCGTTATAAGAAGAGCGTATATCAGAGTTGTCTTTGGGGGTCAATAAATCGCAGAAATCACGTCCGATAAGACGATCGGATCTGGGGCCGCGGGACACCTGCGTTGCTCGCACGCCCACGTGGGGTCCCTGAGACTGCGCGCATTAATCCCCGCGAGATGGGTGCGCCGCGGAAACGAAAACTAATGCCAGATTTAAGGCGATTGTCCGGCTGGCCAAAGTGCGTGATATCACTCGCGTGATGTTTATTGTATGCGCTGTCACGCTCCTGAAACACACTCGCTTTATCATCCTTTTGATAAGCCATTTTTTCCGTTCATTCAAAATTGACTCGCGTTTAATTTCGATGTCATCTGACTGACTGCAATTTTCCGATTAATCGCCGAGCGTCATAATTTTTGTTCTCGTTCTCTCGCTCGTATGATGAATATTTCATGGCACAATCAATTCATCTTGCAATTTACATGTACAAACACAGACAGCTTGATATTTATACCACCGGCTGATGTAAGTCGCGACATTAGACACGCGTGGAAGAAAAAAAAGAAGAAAAAAGCAAAGTAACAGAAACGATTTGTTTTTGAGATGATGTTTTTGAAATTTAAAATTCAAATGTTGGTTCGCGAAGCAAAATATCGCGTCCATCGGTGAGTTCGATAACATTTTCGCGACAAATTCATACGAGTGTTATTTCACGGTCTCGTATATATTTAACTCAGATAAAACAGAACTCGCGCGCGTGAGTGTGTAGCTGAGCGCGCTACTCTCGGAACGCCGTTGGCAAAGGGATAAACGCTCGAAAGCCATTAAGAACACGAAAGGCACTCTCATTCGAGATTCCTGGTCGAGATTTCCGACGAGCGTTTTGCAACGACAGAGACAAGAAGAGCGAGCGCCCGGCTAAACAGAGAGCAACGACCGGCCCAATGTTAATTGGCATTCTTTTCGGCGCTTCGAGATCGATTCATGATCTACGTCCTAAACACGGACGCCCCACGAAAATAGTTCCGCCTTTCTACGTACAATCAACTAATCGTGATCGCGCCACTTCGGCAGGTGTCAGACCCCATTCACGGCCCGCTCGCATTTTTCATCCTAATTTTGAATTCGCATCATAAAATTCAGATCATCAGAAACTTTGGTTTTGAAACTTAGAAATTTGTATATAAATTGATATTGTTTTTTTTTAAATTAAGATAGTAGTACAAATTATCGACAGCTGTCCATTATATTATAAATATTATATCTATAAATAACATGAGCATTATTTTGAATTAATAATTTAAAATATCGATAAGGTACAGATATCAATGACAGGTACAATAAACCTTACAAATTTTTGAAAATACATCCCATTTGAAATGTAATAACACAGGAAAGCATCCATGTCAAACAGAATAAAAAATAAAAATTTTTACTGCTTGATAATAAAAAAAATGGAAGCTGAAATTTAATCATTTTAATTGAAAGCCATAATGGCGGCTAAAGTGAAATGCACCGAGCATCAGGGAAGCATTATAATTCATCGCAGTAAAAACGCTTTTGCATTTCATCCACTATTATCAATTGAATAAATAAGAAAATAATGAATTGAAAAAATATTGTGATTTTTGCAACGTCGGCTGTACGTTGGTTTCTTGTTTGTTATTGCTACATCCAATATACGAATTGGAAGGGTGGAGGAAAAGATTTTTGTTTCGAGAAAATATAAGGACACGATTTTTCATATATGTATACAGCGGAAGCAATCATGTTAAGCAAATGTATCGCGCTACCTCGCGGGTAAATATTGCGATGAGTATGCGCGCAACAGCCAGGTGTATACCTATACAACATGCAACTATAAGAATGAACGAATAAATGAATTAGTGCCCACGAGCGCAACGGCGTACGGTTTCATTGCAAATTCGCCGCGTGAATTTATAATAATTGCTTCTAGATCGCATGAAAGGTAGCTCGGGTCAGCCTTTTTCGTCCGCGATTCAGCACTTTTATCACAACTGCCGTCTTATTAAAAGAGGTCTATTATTAATTCCCCGCATCGGCCATTCAATAATCGTAATTGAAATTTTAATTTGATTCCCCGGCTCGTGTCATTTTCTTTGCATTTATCGACACTGCCGATTCAGCGCTACGAAATTGCAATCTTATTGGAACGTCGAATCGTGACTGAAATTTTTGATTCCTCCGTCATCGGCAGATCGAAAATTATTCCGACGGCGGATGGGGAATGAAAAAGGAAAAAAAAATGAGACCAGTTTTAGAGTCCGGGAATGACATTATTGCGAGGCTGTCAAGGATTGCATTTAGTTAACAAAAGTTGTCGACTTTTGTAAAACGATAACGGCGCAAACGGGAATAGAGAAAACACGGATACTTGAGCCGAGAGCGTAATGCGACGGCGCGGGTTTATTTAACACCCGATTAAGGTGCGCGCGACTAGTTTGCGGTCACGCAAACTTTAATTGATTCATCGTTTGAGGCTTCCTGCCCATAACCGAATCAATGCCCAGTGACACTCGAACATCGCGAATCAATTACTCCGTACACACGCGGATTATTGTATATTGATTGCAACAGCTTGTTAGCTGGTCTTCTTTTCTTTCTACTTTTTTTTACATTTTAAATTAGTTTTCACATTTTTATCATCTTTAACAAACATTCATCAATTAAAACTTGCTGTTTCAATTATTGAAATGAATTGATTTTTTTTCAAACACAAATCAATTTTCAATTTTAATTTTTCATTTCTTTTTCTTCAGTTTTAATAATGATACGTAGAAACATTCAAAAATAAATTTAAAAAGTTTAAAACAAAATTTGCTTCATATTTTCCATGTCATGCAATGTATTGCAAATTTTATAAAGGTGTTGATTGATTTTTTTATTAAAAAATACGAAAATTGTGTAAACTCGTGGCCTTTAAAAAATCAATTCAAATCTGTTTTTTAAACACCTATCTCTACTGATTCTTGACATTTTAAATAAATTTAATTTGAGTAAAATTTCAACTGATAGTTTGAAATTGATTAGATTTTTTTTTTACTGAAGGAATGTGAGGTTGTGGCATGCAAATTCTTTTGTGAAAATAACGAAACAATTCAGAAAATATGATTGAATTTTTATAAAAATATGTAAAAAAAAGGTTTCCCGATTGGAAGCGATAATTTGCATGCAGCGCTTCGTATTAGGCAACACTCAGCTAATTTTTGCGTGTAGGAATAGGTGCATTGTCGGTGGAACAATGGGATTAGTAGCAAAAATAGAGACAGAGATAGAAAAAGCACGTGGGAAAAACCGCGGGCATAACGAGAGCGAACAAATATTATTTATTCGCCGATAGTAAACTCTATCGCGATCATAAATATTGTGAGAGAGTCAGAAAAACATTGTTTTGTGGCGATTCCACGGCTGCGTTGCGCTCCTCTTTTCTTTTTCATCCGCTTACAAATCATCCGCCTCTATGAAGCATAATCAATTGCGATTCATCTGGGGTCCAGTCGGGTTGCGCAACTGGCATTGTAGCCTCAGTGATTTTGTCGCTCTCAAATTTACATTTTGTGTCAACAATATATAACAATTTTGATTGCAGGAAAAAGTTGGTCATTTGGAAGCTCGAAAATGTTTATTCATCGCTGATCGTTAATCTTGACTCAAATATATCTGAAAGCGCGGCTCAATTCCGCAGTGCTAATACCAAGTCAAAGAGCGTTCCAACATCTGTCCAGTAGTTGAAACGAAACCAGTCAGCCTCAGTGAAACACAAATGTACCAACCAGTCAGTCTTATCGTGCATCTCCCATCGTGCTTTAATGTTAATCTGTTCGGGCCTTTTTGTTCTGGCGCATTTCCGCTGACGATGAGGTGGGTTGGCGTTACGCAACTTTTTACCATCATTCAAATTAGTTGCAATGTTTTAGTTATCTCTTGTTTATTTTCGTACTTTTATTAACAGATTGATTCTTGTTTAGCGAAAATAAATAACATGGCTTTATTTAAATACGAAAAGATTCGTCATCAGTTACATGACTGTGTAAAACTTAAATATATTTGTATATTATATATAAATATATTTATATATAAAATTTTTTCAAACTATAAAAGAATGAAAAAATCTTTTCAAAACTTTTAAGTTCCAACAATAATGAAAGGCAACATCTGAAAAATTTTTTTTTAAATTAAAAATGTTTAAATAAAAATGATTTGTAATTAAATTTCAATTTAAAGTCAGAATTAGTTATTCATTCTTCGATTATAAAATTAATATGAATTAAAATTTATGTCAAAGTATTGTTGAAATTATATGAAAACTTTGAAATATAAAATGTAAAATTTTGTTTACAGAAAATAATAAGGAAAAGGACAAGACGAAAAAATGCGTTTGATTATTCTGACATTACCCATCGAGTTGTTAGGCGTTATTTGCATATTATCATATCCACCCACTCTGGCGCGGAGAGACATGTAGGTGCGTGTTCGTTAACGGCGCCGTCAACGAGCTTGCGACAATTTCGTTGGGCATCGAGACATTGCTCGGGTCGTTTCTTCCGCGACGAAATCGTCCGGGTCGTTAAGGATTAGCGATGCTCGAGCACAGGCTCGCTCTATAGATGAAGACAGGAGAGCAAGTTGCAGCAGTGAGGCCAGAGTCGCGAGATAAAGAAAACGATGAGAACGAGAAAAGTATCGTTTAGTACGGTGTAAAGCAAATTTTATGTCCGCAGCGCACTTTTACGATTGTTATTATGGGCGGAGTTTATGTAAATAGCAGGTCGAGGAGGGCTCAATTAATGACAGCAATACGGGAAGAGGAGTTGATAGAATTCTAATCGAGTTTGAGTCTGCGCTTTTAATAGACTTTGACATCCAGACGAATTTGATCGCTTGATGAACAGGATATTGTTTATTAGACATTTTCCATCACGACTAATTATTCTCTCACATAAATTTGAAGATAATTTTATTTCATTTTTTAATGAAAATTGAAATAAATTAAATGAACAAATGAAATGAATGAATTTTTTTTTAATTTATATTAATTTACAAAATATTCTGTGAGATGCAAAAAAAAAACTGTAAATTTGAAAGATAATAAGTAGAGGGACTTGATCATTTGTCAGAGAATAAAAAGATTGTGAAAAAAAGAGTTAAAAATTAGCATACAGAATTACATTAATGCACGATCGATTGTGTTGGCAGAGCTGTTATTTGGTATCGCGCGTGTTTTAGCGGTCATTGAAAAGAAGTAATCATAAATTCGAAAAGCTTAAGGTTCGTCTGAAATCGTTATATGCGTGTAAGCTACAATTGCAACGCTATTTCGCCATTCGTATCGATTAATTTCTTCGATCAAGTGGACGAACGATCGCGTGTGGAGTCGAGGTAAACACGTCCAAAAAAAGAGGCAAAAGTGAAACACGAAGAGGTAGAAATACGGAGAAATCGACGGCGAACGAGGAAAAGGACGAAGACACGCGGAAGAGGAGCCTCTTTCTGAAGATTTGCAAGGCGTGCTGCCATTTATACGCCGGGACACTGGTAGGACGCGTCGAGATATCCCCGAGTTGATCGTGCTAATTAGGCGGTAATTAATTGCATAATTAATGATCTACGCGTGACGAGCGACAAGCCGATACCGATCGCGATGCGTGTGTCTCCGACTCAAGCCCGGGCTTCAATTCCGTTATTGATTGATTCAGCCTCCACGATGGACTTATTTCTAGCGCAACTTTCGCTCTGATTTATCGCCTTGAAATAATTCATTTTTTGCCCCTCTTATCTTCTAAGTAACAATTTTTATCGAAAACATTCCGTTCTCGTTTTATTTCACCTTAAACTTGAATTTCTTACCTTTTCTTCTTGTTTCAGATGACGCGACTTGGAAAAAAATTGCCGACATGAATTCTGCAACAAAATAAACAAACGTTAGTTTTCACATCCTTTCAATTTGTGCTATCGTTATTCTGCATTTTGTTTGGATAGTTTTTTTTTTTATATATTTTATGGCTTTTTTATTTGATTGTTTAATGTTTGTTTTTCAATTTTAGACACGATGCAGTTATTTGAAAAGCGATGCAACAAGTAGATTTTTTTGCAATTGCAAACTACCTGTTGCATTTGGCTAAAAAACATTTACTATATCAAAACTAAATCAACATCAACTGTCCGTCCGGGAGTTGAACAAAAAATGTGAAATCACGTTGAACGAAAAGCGGCGCGCAACGCATCGCAGCATGCACATTGTGATCGTGAAATATGGCGTCCAATCATGCGTGCATCCTCCATTCGAGGCCCGTGGCATCGTTCGTCGTAGTTACAAAAAAAAAAAAAAAAAAAAAGCGTGCCAAGGGATTTGAATGCAACCGCATATAAGCAAAACGCCCACGCGATCCGCGGATGCCGGCCTATTTCGAATGCTGCCGTTTGCGTGCACGGCGTGTATTGTTGCTGCTCATTTTAATCGTACGAGAGCACCCAAGGCGAGTCGATCTTAGGATGAACGAAACAAGAATGCCTTCAGACGATCTCTCTTCCAGACGCTTGTATAAATATATCGGACAACTCTTGTGATGGCGGTTATTCAATTTATGGTTTCAAAATCTACATTTTTAATTAGAATAGAGATTAAGGTTATTGGAATTATGAAGAAAAACATTTTAAATTTAATTTTGAAAATAGAAAAACGAAAGGTTGAAATTGTAATAAATTTTTATAAATTAGAATTTAAAGTACAAGTACAGTTTTTAAAAGTAAAATGAATTTTAGAATTGAATTAGAAATATTTGTCTAGTTAGGAGAGAGATAATGTTATTAAATTTCCCTTAGAAAGGAAATTAAGAATTTTAAAATTACGAAGAACATATCATTAAAATTTCAAAATAATTTCTAAGTTTCGAGAAAAAGTTTGAATTGAATCGTACTTTTGTAAATTAAAATAGAACCAAACACATTTTGAAATAAAATAATGAAATTAAAAAATTGCATCAATGACTGGTGTAGTTTGAATTGCAGGTCGTGTTTGGATTATTTATACAATTCTAATTGCAGATAATTATGTCAGTTAGTGAGGTAATTAAAGCTTGTAAGCTTATTCCCATAACCTATGAATCATGGTAAATCATGCACAGGAGAAAACAATTGAAAGTCAAATTAAATGACATGTTCTACAATATGCACGTGGTGAAATTATAATGAATCTATTTTATCTGCCAAGTCAATCGATGAAATTCGCCTGCAGAAAAGTCGTTTTATTCACTGTGTAATGAACCCACGATAAAATATGTCATTTTCATATTCATGTCCGGAATTGCAATTAAAAATTATAAAAAAACAAAAATCATTAGTCCATAAAATTTTGTGAGATGAAAGACATTGAGGAACGCAATCGATTGTGTAATTGTGTCGGGACAAAATCAAACAAAAAAAAGGTAAAGGTCTGGTAACCTTGGTTCGAAGCATTTCAAGTGCATTGCACGCAGTAGCTCTATAACTGTCGTAGAATCGTATCATAAACCACAGCGGAGCTAATCTCGGGCACAACTGACTACCGCTTTCTGTTTCACATAAAATATTCATTATCGCCGACAACTTATCTGCTATAATATCCATCATCGTGCGACGTCATATCGCAATCTTTTTCGCATCATTTAGCGCGCGAAATCCATTGTGTCGAGCCGCGCGAAACAACGATTGAATAACTCCGCCGCGCGCAATAATAATCGCGCGGAGCCCTGCATTTCTTTCGCCTACGACAACGCGAAATAAACAATGCCGCATTTTTCCTGCGCTCCTTAATATGATATATTTTGAGCATTAACAGTGCGCCTATATCGTACCGGGCTTATTTATATATGACGCCCCGCGGCGGAATTTATTGTAACGCAATGCACAATAGCCTGATTACATTAACACGAGAAAAGCGCCAGCGTAATTGTAAAATATTGTCTTCCCTGTACAAGAAAAACTCTGCATTTTGTAACGTTCATTTTTTGTTTCATTATAACGTCTGACTTTTTTTCACATCAGTGATATCATAGTTTTTAATTTCTTATATATCAAAAATTGTTTTTCAAATAATAATTATAGATTGATTTTTTGCAGGTATGGTACGAGTTGT
>JAAMPD010002799.1:0-12945 GCA_025266255.1 Trissolcus basalis
ACTTTCATATTGATTTTTTTTTTTTTTTTTTTTTAATTAATTCAAAAGTTTATTACAATTGAATCTATCCAATTTGGTATTGCACAGTTACAGAAATTCTGTAAAAAAAATTTCAACTAAAAAAGAGGATATAAATAAAATAGAAATTTAAATAATAAATTAAAATATTTAGATTAAACAAAATGTTTAAAAAAAAATTTAAAAGGAAAGTTTTCTCGAGTTTTGATTTTTTCACTGCTAAGTTTTTGAGATTCTGAAATTCTTATTAAGAATTCGCTCACGAACATTTTCTTGTCACAATCATTTCGCGCATAAAAAATATATAAAAAAAAAAAAAAACAAGAATTTTCATTTCCTAGTGACTTGATTTCATTACAGCTGTCGAGAGCCAGAGGGGTTTTTTATAAAAACATGATTTTCTTGATAACAAAAAAAGGTATCAAACTTGAGACATTGAGTCCAATTGAAAATTGAATAACTAATTTAGTTACTAATCTGTATTGTGATAAAAAAATGTACTCGTAATTTAGTAAGGCGGTGGTTGATGTTGATACGCGTGCTGTGGCGGTTGGTTTAGATTCCTTTGAAGGTGCGCAACCAACTGGGGCGTCGGCTGCTGTCCTACATTTGCATTTTGCTGTTGTTGCTGTACCTGTTGCTGTTGCTGATGCATCGCCATTATTCTCATACGTTGCTGGGTTAGGGTCAACTGAAATTATATTCGTTAACAAATTATAAATAATATTTTAAACGTTTTTGTGTTCTAAACATGTGAAAAAACAAAAACTGTAATTGCAATTTTGAAGTGACAATTTCAGTGATCAAGCGATTTTGACTATTTTTAAGAATTTGATGTTCAAATAACTAATTCAATTGAAAGTAAGACATTTAATGATAATTTCAATATTTTAAGATTACCAATTACATTTGTGATCATCAATTCAAAGTTTCTATTATTATTATTTTGTAAATTTGTAAAATTACAAAACTGAAAACAGTTTTTGATTGAAATAGTTTCTTATTACCTGTTGGATATGTTGATTAGGTTGCATGCCAACATTTCCGCCACCAACTCCGCTTACTCCTACAGTTCCAGGTTTGCCACCAGTTTGTCTGTAAGGTGGAGCTGGTTGATTCTGCACCCCTCCACCCATAGGTCCCATCGTATTCATCGTAACATTAGGCGCCTGAAACCCATTCTTAAATATACATCAGTTGCCTCAAGCTGTCATCAATTATACTTTATGTTTCTTTCTTTCATTTAATTGGCTTGCAATTAAAAACAGATCCTTACTTGAAGATAAGGCGGACGTGCAGCGGCCGGTTGCATCCTTTGTTGCTGCATGTACTCCTGATTCCTTTGAGAATTGATCATCTGCTGCTGGTTCTGGAACATCATGTTCGGCTGCTGGTTCATCAGGCCCTGCTGCTGTTGCTGCTGCAGAATTTGCTGTTGCTGTTGTTGCTGCACCTGTTGCTGACTCTGCTGCGGAGCTTGTTGCTGCTGAGGCATCATCTGCTGGCCTCCATAACCACCATAGCTTTGATTCATACCTGCAATTTAATCACCAATCAGAAACGAGTCTCAAACTATCAATTGCACAGCATAACTTATTTCTCATTTATTAAAACGAAAGAACAAAATCATAAAAACCATAACAATCGAATAAAAATGAAGTCGCACCTTGCTGCATGCCGGAATACATTCCCTGTTGCTGCTGCGACGCGAACATATTAAGCTGCTGTTGGTTCATAGCAGGAGTGCCATGCTGAGCTCTCAGCGTCTGTCTGATGTACGTCTGTCGATGCATCCCTTGGAAGCCCGTGGGACCAGCAACAGGAGGTGCAGCAGCCTGTTGCTGGGGTCCCATAAACTGGTTCGAGGGTTGTCGCTGTCGAAGCATGTTCGAGATGGCCTGTTTCGTGTTCTGGTTGTTCATTATCGGCCGGTCGTAACGAGGACCAGGCACCTGCGCAGGTGGCAGCTGCTGGCCGTAGTTGTACTGCTGAGCTGGGGTGTGTGTCTGGCCCTGGTTCGGGTACCACTGCTGCTGCGGTGGCGGGGGCTGGTTCGAAAACATGGTCTGCTGCTGTGCGATCTGGTTCTGTTGGTTTCCGTAGGGTATTGGTTGCATCTGCGAAGGTCCTTGCTGAAAATTAAAGAAATCCCAAAACTTCATTAAAACTTAAGATTTGTTGTTAAACAGTAGTATTTTTATTTATAAACTCTTTACATATCACGTACTTGTTATTATACATATACATATATATATCTATATTGCCATAATTATTGCTTATTAAAATGAACTTTTTTTTACTTATTTCTTTTTAATCAAAAGGTTTTTCAATTCTACCGGGGTTATATCTAGAACTAAAAATCCACAAACTCGTGCACATTTGTTATCTATCAATACAAAATTTTTCTACAGAATTATTTATTATTTTTATCTATTGTAGAAAAATTCTTGGTTACATTTCTATTGCTTTTTGTTTGTCACAACTAATATATTATCAGCCTCTAAATTAATCTCTGCTTTGACTTTTTGATGGCAATATAGAATATGAAATATGAAATCAGCCGTTACGATTATTTTTAATAATGATCTTAGAGACAACCTCAGAGGTTTCACTAACTTTTTCTAAAAGAAGAAAGGAAGAAATATATATTGAGCCTACCTGCATCTGTTGAGGCATCGGAGCAGTCGGGGTAGCAGCTTTGTTGCGTCGATGTCTTCGTTTCATCCCCTTGCCCTTTCCGACAGCAGTCGCACTGGCAGCAGCCGCGCTGATACCACCCAGTCGACCGGGCGAATCGATGCTCATCGGAGTATCAGCTTTACCGGCCTCAGCCTCCTTTTTATCGGGTTCCAAATCTTCTGGAGGAAGAGGTGGTGGCTCCAGGTAATAACTCGACGGTTTGATCTGACTGTGCGTGTGGTAACGCAGCAGCTTGTGTGCGTTCTGATAGGTCAGCGGTTTTCGTTCCATCCTCACGGCCTTGAACCAGGCCAAAGAAAGAGGTGCGGGGTTTTTATGTCCTTCCAAAAGTTCCCAAGCTGATACCCTTTGGGAATCACAAACTTGAAGTCCCTGAAAAAATTAATGAATTAGATAAAAATGATCAATTATCATAACGAAAGTTTGAAAAACGATTTTTATTTTTGCGGAGGTATGAGATTAAAATTTTTTTAATAACTCTAATTTTACTTGCTCGGTTATGTCCACAACTTCTTAAAGTAGAAAATTCAAAATTATTCAAACCGTCATCTGGTTTACCTGTTTTTTGTCAATGCTATCGAAACCAGCAATCTTGTTGCCTTTCGTATCCGTAAGGCATCCTACCGGCTCACAAGTGATGACCTCAGTAGTCAATTTGGGCAGGGGCAAAAGTTGTCTGACAAACTGGATGCTTTGCGAATTCCTATCGCCGAGCTCCTTCTTAAGTTTCTTCATAAGATTCTGGTAATGTTTCTTGTTCTCATCTTTGTCTGACTGCGAGTCGGAGACTAAAGTGGAATGTATCAAAGTGGCGAGCATGTCGATGACAGTGGTGAACAGTTCTGAGTTATTGTTCAGGTCGATGACACCGTAGCTGACCAGTTGAACTAATAGAATAGCCCAGTCTGTGGTGACGGTCGTGTTTCTCTGGATGGTATCGAAAACGCCTCCAACGAGGCTGAAGCGAAGTTGTAGAGCATCTTGTAGGATTTGCCTAGTCTTCGGATCCTCCACGGCCGAGTTCTTTTCCTCCTTGCTGACCGTTAGGAACTGTGACAGCTGTGAGTGGAGCGACGTTAGGAGGCCTTCACGCTGGTCATCCTGGTTTAAATATTAAAGCATATCATTATAATATGCATATCATAATAAATAATAATATATGGCGCTACGCGCGCCAACCCCCTGTTCACAATACATAAATTAACTGTTTTAATTAAAATAATATCAAACGTTATATTTTGCAATTTCATTTGCATTTTCAGAAATGTTGATATGGATCACTATTCCGATGTATGAATTTTATTTTTAACATACGCTTGCACTTTTTTTATATTGTTCCGAGAGTTGAAACGACTTGAAATTTTGTACACTTGTACGTCGTGATCAGATCTGCTCTGAGAAAATATGGCAAGGCTGCGAAATTGACTCAATTGTGTGTACGAATTTTAAATCCGTACCGGGCGAACTGCGTCTGAGATACGCTTGCACTTAGTTTTTGGTAATGTTCCGAGAGTTGAATCGATTCGAAATTTTGTACACTTGTAGGTCGTGATCAGGTATGCTTGCAGAAAAATTGGCAAGGCTGCGAAATCGAATTAATCGTGTGTACGAATTTTCAATACGCAACGGACTTTATGGGATGGAATCCCATATAATCCCATAAAATCCCACAAGATCCCATAAAAATGTCTGAAAAAATGTCTCCCGAAATGTCGGACGCGATAATTTTTGTTATTATAGGTAGATAATAGTAATCTAGAAAAATGATTATCAAATGATGGTAGTCAAACAACATTAATCCTTACCTGGCCCTTAAGACAGGTGAGCACCAACGACAAGAATGGCTGATGATTGAACAAACACGGTTTACTGCGACCTGAGACACGTTCCCTACTCGCTGTCTTTGACCAGTTTCCACTCTCCAAAACCTGGCCAGCAACCTTCAGCACCCTACCCTGAACCGCGCTCGGCAGTTTGGACACGAGTGGCGCCACCAACCAAATAGATCCAGAAATCTTATCAGATTTTGCATTAGGTAAATTCAGCTGGAAGACGTCAATAGCAGCCTTTGCAACGGTATCTAACCACTGGGACAACTCATTTGAATTACTCGGGAATTGCTGGTACATTAGCTGCAGATCAAGCCAGGATATCCTCAGGGTCCACTGATCGAGGTTCTCTAGTATGTTTGTGATGTGGGTTTTCTGGTCGAGGAATGCCTCAGGGAGGGACTCCGGGTAGCAGATCATGTAGAGAAGTTTTTGAGCCTGCTCGGTTGAAAGCATCTTGTCGAGCAGCATGTCCGAGTCGCAGAGCTCCTCAGGGTTTTGTAGACATCTCTCAAGTACCCATTCTTGACTGCAGATCTCACGCAGGATCCGCTGGGCAAAATCTGACAGACTTTTCACACTTTCTGCGGTCATTCCTGCGCTGCTGTTTGATGAGGACATTGCTAGGTCTAGTCCTATATCGTCGCCGCTACCCATTATGTCACTTGTACCTATAAAAAAACCATCATGGAGATTTTAAATATATAACTGAAAAGATTAATCAATTCAAATTAATCGAAAACATCAAAATTAATTTGAGATAATCTGACCTAAGATGTGGCTGATAGAAAGTTCACCAGGTCCACTAGGCCCAACTCCAACCCCCACGCCAACACTGCCAGGGCCACTTTTACCAGAATGTGCGAGCGGTATTTCGGGCTTTTTGGGAGGTTGCTTGCCAGCAGTGGCATCTCCAACCAAAAGAATCGCCTTAAGAACAGCCAGCAGTGGTCCTACGCTGATGTTGTTGTGAGCAGCAGCGAGCAGGTGACGATCGCAGCTGAGCTTGATACTGTAACCACGAGCATTTGCACAGGACAGACTCTCCGGACAGTTCGGACTGCTGCTGAACGCGTAGAGAGCTGGCTGCGGACACTCGACTGTCTTGAATAGTCGTAGAAGCAGGTGGAATGTCAGTCTCGCTCCTGCCTCGACTTCTATGTCTGTGTCACCTCTTCCGTCGCTGCAAGCTTTAACCAGTGATGGTAGAGCTACGTGGACAACGAAGTTTTCCAGGGAGAAACAGTGTCTCGCTACAATCACAATTATATTTTTATTCATTTCATTATTATTTTTATTAATTATTCAATTAAAAAGTGCATTCAAATTTTATCCAAATTTTTCCACTTCATCAAGAATTTTCAAAATTAAAGGGATTCAGAATCCTTCTAATATAAAAGAATTAGCTAATATACCAATCCTCTTGAAAACAATTTTTTAATCAACTGCAGTAGTCGGTTTCCCACTAAGCAACTTCAAATTTTAAATGCACTTTTTGGATACACATTTCAAACACAATAAATTGAAACCGTACCAATGAGGATTGAAGTAAAAACTGCCAACGAGTTATGAATGCTAAGATCCTGCACGTCCACCTGTTGTAGAAGATCAATATAGAAAGTAGAATTGCTTGTGGAAGAGCAGAGAGCAATAAGAACGCCGAGCCACTCGACACTCAAGGCATTGCAGCAGGCAGTGAGTTCCGCGCAGATGATGGCGATGTCGTTGAGCTTGTCGTTGTCGGTCTCGCTGCACACGGCCACGATGGCGTTACAGACAAAACTATAACGGTTCGCTGGGGTCTCGTTGAGTTGCCGGGCCCACTGGGGATCAATCTTACCCCCTCGTCTGGGACTATTGAAGACGTCGACCATGAACTGACTGTTGTAGACATGGTTCGAAGGCACTGGTTGCAGCGCGGTGTACAACGCCATCCGGATCTTTGGGTACGCGTTGTTAAACGCCTCCACACCATGTGATTTGGTTTTTAGCAGCGAGCAACTCGAATATAAGTCGTAAAGATGGGCTAGAATGCAACGTTCTGCTGAACTGCAGTCGCTTGGGTTTGAGACGTGCTTTACTACTTTGCACAGGAGGTCGAAAACTGCTGTTGTTTGCTCTGGAGATACTGCAATGAAAAAACAAATAATTTAATCAAATTTGATTGAAATATATGTTACGTTTAATTCAAAACAATCCTTTTTTAAGACAGAATTTGTCCAAACGATACATTTTTCAACATTGCAAAGGTAACGTTGAATTTTCCAATTTTAAAATTCAAAATCCTACTTAAAATTTGAAGCTTGTCAACTTACACAACAAACAGCAGTGGTATCTTCTCAAAACACCAACGACGTACAAACTGAGATTCGTAGTGTAACTTCTAACAAGCTGACTGTTACGAGCAGCCAACTGCGTCTCAACTTCGGGTAATTCCTTAAGAATCTGTATGCAAACATCAATCAACCCATAGATATTCAGAGCAAGTTCCATCAGATCAAAGAGAAATGCCACATGTTCTTGAACGGGCAGATAGGAAGATCCGGACAAGGAGAAGGTGTTGAGCATTTCAATAACTTGAGTCGCGCACTGCCAAGTGACTACGTGCTGGTCAAAGTAGCTGAGTGTTTGGAACTTTTGTGTTATCGCCTCAAAGTTAAACTCGCTTCTGCTGTGCTTCTTCACCTTCACCCCTTCGACTACATCGATGCTAAACTTTTTGCTGAACAATTTGCATACGTCTTTTGTCATCTTTTTCAAACCATGCCGAGCGTCATCGCGAACTCGACCGACACCGTATAAAAGCACGTGTCTCTGGTTGCAGTCGTGCTGACTGCTTGACTCGTCCTGAAAAATAAGTTGTACATTTTTATCCATTCAATAGTTTCATTTCCACTCTAGTCTATCATTTTACATCATAATTATTATATAATAATATACATTTTAAATTAGACTATCATTAAAAGTTGTTATTATAATGCTATGACTCATGATGAATTACTTGTGGCAGAGGAAAATGTGTCGTATAAAGCAGATGTCTGCTGGAATTAGAGGAACTTTTCGATTCCAGGCCCTCATGAACGATATGACTTCCAAGGGCATCCTCCTTTGGGCTGTCAGGGGCTCCTAAACTATTCTGATGTCCCACCCTGATTTTTTGCAAAATTTGGTCAAGATCGTCATCAATCTTACTATCGTCAGTATCCATGTATCTGCCATGATCAGCAACTTCCATCTTGGCAGCCTTCAACTCAATGCCTGTGAACAGACTGTCTTCGTCCATCTGGTCTCTATTGTTTGGGGTATTCGGTTTACTACCCAGTGGACCTTAACATATAAATATAAAATTATCATTAACAAACAATTCATTCTCGTTACAAATTTTAATTTACAAGCAGCAATGGCAATTATTTTTGAATTTCCAATTTTGTTGACGTTATAAGTACGAATAATTTTTATTCTAAAAGGAATTTTGAATTGTTTCATTACAATATGAACCATCTGGTTGTCAAATACCTTGAGTCAAATCTCCCCTGGAGATCAGAGTGCACATGTAAGCATCATGCGAAAACACATCGTGCCTAATAAGTTCCGAGAACAAATGAACAAGATTTGTAAACTGGACTTTGTTCTGAGGCGTAGAATTGTCCAACACCGGGGCATCAGTATCAAGAAATTTCATCAACAAGGGTTGAAAAATCGGTAATCCCAATGGAGCCCCGTTGCTGCAAACACTGTCCTTATCGTCATTATCATTATTTTCTCCAGTGACCTCGCTCTGTCTCTTTTCCAACAATTTTGCAACTGCCATGGCCCGGTGCTCGCCCCATCGTTCGGCACTCACAGCCCACTCGCAAAGGATCTCAACGATTGCAGAGTCTTGTTGAGGACTGTACTCGGTTTTTGTTTCAGTCTCCCCTGGCGGTTTCTTTGTTTGTTGGCTAAAAATTTGGCGTACAGAGTGTCCAGGGAGTTGAGATTGTCCATCTTGTTAAAACTGTGTCGATCGAGGGCGTCGAGTGCTGCGAGAACTTTGGCTGTGGTCATGCCAGCGCTGCTCTGCTGCCACTTGTCGCAGGACCATCGACTTTCTGCCGCCTGAGAGCGGATACGGATGCTCTCCTGGGCGGCTTTTAGACGTTTTGTTGTCGAGTCTGATGCAGTCGCTGGCGGTCGGGGAAGAGCTGCTGGGGGACATGGCAGGTAGTCCAGAGGAGAACCATTCAGAACTGCTGAACTTTTGCCTTCACCTACACAGTTCCAAACTAGGGCTGTTGGACATTCCAAAGCAATTACCTAGAAAAAAAAAATAATAATAATAATAATAGCGCTTAGTATTAAATGTGTTTAATAGAAAATTTAGGATTAATTATTATTATTTACCATTTTTTAAAAGTTAAAATATTTGGGAAATTTTGCGATAATCTAAACAATTATTCGACTTTTCATAATTTTTAAAAAGTTTTCTAAGATATTCACAGTTATTAAAATTGTGAAAAAAATTCAACTGATTGAATTGATTTTTAATTATAGTGTAAATGTTTAAAGTAAAAGTTTCAAACGTCAAATAGTACTTTGAATTAAACCGCTGTATTTGCAATGTTAAACTAAAACTACAATTATCTTTTCACCTGTATGATAGCAGACAACGAAAGTACAACTCCCCGATGATGTGCACAGTTAAGGTACTCATCAAAGATCCCAGCCTGGGTTCCTTCCGGGTTCAAACTAACGTCTACATTTGTGGCCATGCTGTCGAGTTTTTTACAACACAGGTAAGACAATTTTCTGGACAAAAGTTCCGACTGAACGAACTCCTCCAGGTACTGCATCGCCAGTGGCAAAAGAAGTTTGAGGATGCCGTCGTCGGCTGGTGCTGTCCGCAGCCTATCCAGGAGCTCGAGGATCCACTGCAGCATGTCCTGTCGATCCAGCAATCCCTCCTCAAACATGTATTTGGCTAGGAGGGTGCAATAGTTCCACTGCTCCAGGGCCAGTTTGTGTTCGCCATTAACCGAGCTTGTAAGTTGGCTGTTCAAACTAGGGGAAGGCGGTTTAGTACCCAGATTGCCATTCGCCGCTGGACCACTGTTTGGAATGGGTATCGTGGTGGCATTACTCGGGTTTGTCAGGTTCGTGCAACCGTTCAAGCTGCCGTTGATCACACCGGTTCCTGGCTGCTGGTTCAACTGATAAAAATCTTGCAGTTTTAATAGTTGGTCCTTTAAGAATTTTGTCAGGGTTGCTGTCCATTCTGAAATGAAAATTTAGATATTTTAGAATTCTGAATACTTTCGAAAATAATAAGTTTGGATGTTATTAAAATGTGAATTATCAGACAAAACTTGACATACCACTACGAATTTTTATGACAATTACTATCAATTAGAAATCGTTATTTGACAATTCAATCAGTTTCTCCATACATGTCAACTGAATTTGTTCATCGAAAATTGCAATTTGTACTTGAATAATTATAATTACTACTTCAATAATGAAATAGTTAATACAAAACTGACAATTTTAATTGGTGAAGTCATTTTTTTGCAAAAATATCAATCTTTTAAAAAAATCTATACAAATTTCGAAACAAAATTTGGAAATTCATTTTCTGATCTTCCTATCTTGAACTATTTTAACAGGACACCTATATAAAAATTTATATACAGTTCCATAAAAGGATCATATATGGCACATTTAGGTATTCAAATGCTTTAACATATTAAACATGTTAAAATGTTGAAACATACATGTAAAAGAAATATCGACTAATAGACCATTTATGAAACATGAATGATAACCTACATAGCACGTAAACGAAAATACATTTATATGATGAATTTACGTTTCATGTTACTATTTATGTTCCATACATGTTACCATATGTTTCATAAACTTTATCACAATGTATTGCATTCATGACTCATATATGGTAGACATTCATATTCTATAACTGTAGCCATATATAAACATGACCTCAGATATTTCTAAAAGATAATTTTATTCAAAAAAACAATTGACTATTAAAGCAAATATACTTGAAAAATGAAAGTTGAACTTGAAACTCTAGTTTGAGTAAAATAATTATGCTTTCAAAATGAAAATGTAGAAAATATGATTTAAAATGTAAGTATATGTGCTTTAAAAATAAAGCAATTTTAATGGCAACTGAATGAAAGTAAATTTGTGAATCAAAATGGAGCGAATGAATTTGTTGAACCAACCTGTAGTTGGATCAGGAAGCTGTCGTTTTTTAATCTTTGCCTCAGAGACAGCGACCGTATAAGCCGAGCTAAGTTTGATAAACCAAGCAGCTCGCAACATAGGCACTTCGTATTCGCACAACATCATAAAAATATCCTCCTTCTTGTTGAAGTTCGGGGCCTTTTTCGCCAGGGCAATGAGAGGTTTGCTGCCCGAGAGGTCCTTGAACCAGGCCTCAATTCCCGCCTTCGTTCTCGCAGTCACTGGCCAAAAATTATCCTTCGGGTTGACCTGCTGGCGCTTTCGGCCGGTGTCGGGCATCGTCGCAAGTTCCTCCTTCTTTGCCAGGATCGCGTTGAAGTATGCGCCGACTTTGGCCGCGGTGACATTTGAATTTCGTGCCGTGCCGAATTCTTCATTCAGCTGCGGCATTGTTGCAAATCCATGTTTCACATTTGATGACGTCAGCTCATCCTCCTTCTGTTTCGGCTCCTGCGGATAAACGTCAGGCGGCCCCAGCCTCGGCCTTTTCAGCGGCCGCTTTTCGTACAATATTCCCATCATGATTTTGCTCTGAAAATAAAAAATCTACGTGTCAACAGACATACAAAAACATAAAGAAACAATCTTCTGTTTAAATGTTATGTTTACAATTATTCTTTTAAAAAAATATAAATACTGAATATTCAAATTTATAATTCTATTTGAACACCAGTTAAAAACATTGAAAAATGCAAAATTTTCAGAAGAAAAACATTCAATTTCTGGATTACGTTGAAACTTAACGTAAATAAATTATAATTTTTTATTATCCATAGAGACAGAAAAAATAGTTAAAGTTTGACATTTGAACAAGTAAAAATTTAAAATTGCAATTTAAAAAGAATATAATACTTTTGAAGAATGTCAATTTAAAGGTAATTTTTTAAATCAAATTCACAAAAAAAAGCACTCAACTGGTTTTTTCTTGCATTTACAAGATTGACAACAATTTTGTTTATTTACTCTGAAAAGTTTATAATCAAGTTTTGGAGTTGGATCGAACTGAATTGTAAACAAAGTGCTTTTGACAGAAGAAATTTGTCTTGTCTGTCAAATTGACTGGACTTTGAAAAATTAAATGTCATCGTTGTTTAATCAATTGGTTTTATCTGTGATAGTGAATTTCAAAGTGAGGGATGAATTTGAGGACAGAGACGTAAACAATTGGGGGAAAAGAGAGTGAGGAAAAATTGAGAAAGTTCGAAAAGTGACGAAAGGTTGAAAATCGTTGGGATGATTGGGGAGATTTGACTGGGTTGTAATTAAACGTGTGAAATGGCGATTATGTTTGACAGACCTCGATCTTCTGAAGGTTCCTAAACCACTCGAGTCGACAGCTCAGACCCTCGGCCGCGGCATATTGACGACGCGTAAAAGGTACAACAATACGTTTATAACCTCGTTTTAGGATAGGCGAGGGTGGAGAGGGGCGAGGGGAAGCGTCTTCGTCTTCTTTCTCCTTTCGTTGACGCTGAACGAATAACGTTCAGGGCCAGGGAGAAGCGTCCTATACCTGCGAGTTGCGAGACAATCAGGCTGACAACTTCGCAACAGTGAACTATAGTTCAGACGAAAGTATAATGAAAACAACTTTTAAACAATCTTTATTGTTTTATACAGTTTCAAAAATGTTGCAACGTTTTTCTTGCTATTTTGTTCAGAGTGAGAATATTGACGAGTTAAAGCTTGTTGACGTTGGCAATATATAACCTCAAAATCAAGTTTTATGACATTATTAATAACGCGAGGAATTAAATATTGACATATATATCGAAAGTAATTGATTTTAAATGAGTTCTTTTATTACTTATATTTTATAAACTTGTGACGATTTCAATATGTAGAATTGAAAAATTATATTAATAAGTTCGCAAAAATATCAATCACAGTAACGTTTTGTCTTTTTTTCGCTGAATCTTGTTGTTGCGAGCAAGAGAAGGACAGTATATAATGTCAAATCGAATAACAATAAATTTTTTTANACTTAAAAAAAATCCTGAACAATTAGTCCAAAATTTATTATTTATAAAAAAAAACCTAAAATTTGATTAATACTTGTGAAAATATTGTTTAGATGGACATTAAATTTAATAACTTATATTACTAGGGGGATATTCTATTTAATATTTTTAATATTTGTAATTATATTTTA
>JAAMPD010002800.1:0-12934 GCA_025266255.1 Trissolcus basalis
CTAAAGTAGGTACAATTTACCTACTAAAGCAAATAAAATTAAAAATAAAAAAAAAAATAAAAAAAAAAAAAAAAAAAATAATTTCAATCTAGGGATATTTTCTTGTAACAATTTCGAGTGACAATTATAGATAGTTTTTAAAAAATACTGATTTTAAAGTCTACGAATATTTTGTTATGATTTTTTGTAATTTATTTATTTGTCAAATTGTGTAGATTTAGTATTTTCTTAAATTTAATTATCTTTTAATCTAGGGATATTTTCTAGTAACAATTTCGAGTGATAATTATAAATAGTTTATAAAAATATTTGACTTTAAAATCCACGAATATTTTATTGTGATTTTGTGTAATTAACAGATTTATGAAATTGTCCTGGGGACTTTAGTGAATCAGACATCTAATTGAGAGGACATAAAAAGTTAACTGGAATGTTCGATTGATACATTATAGTTCACCGTTCGACAGTCGCCTTGGATTAATAATTCGCGCGCTTGAAGTGTAAAACTTCGCCGACTGTAATTGACGTCACGCGCGCGAAATCGCGGATCAGAGTAAACTGGGTGGCCTCTATAGTATTCTATCAGAATTCTGATTCAAGTGCTTTGTCTATGCCTAAAGCGCCTTCTAAATACAGAATGCGCGCGGTCGACGATCGATGTGACGAGCCAAATATAGACTTATTTGTATTCTTTAAGGAGTTGTCGCGCAATACATAGGATGTCAAACTTTCAACATTTGCATTCGCAAGATAACATCTTGCACGCGACAACCTGCGATCGACTGCTTGGATTCGTGGTGCTGCCAATTTCTGCGCTCTATCGATCGTTCCCGCGTCTCCTCAAAATACGCATTTTTGATTCGCTCGCTCTCGTCCTCACTCTATATTCGCTACTTTTTTTTCTTTTTTCATTCATTTTGCATGTCAAAAAGTTTTCAAAAGTCTGTCCAATTAAATCAAAATACAAAATTCAACGACGAATTTGTGAAAATCAATACAAAAGAAAGAAACTCCAAATACAAAAATTATTATTGAAAAATAAAATAATAAATTAATTATTAATTGTTTTAATTCTGGTAAACAAACAGAAAAACATTTATTTTCATGTATGAGTAAGGGATGTATATAATTATGTATACAATTTTTTAAAGATCAGACTGAAAATATTATTGAAAAATAACATAACAAATTAATAATTGATTGTTTAATTTTGGTAACAAAAAAAAAAAACATTTATTTTCATGTATGAGTAAGGGATGTAAAGGATTATGTATATAAATTTTTCAAGACCAGATTATCTTGTTTGAACGTTATTAGAACATGTAAAAGAAACTACCAGTGGAATATTCAGTTTCAGATATACAATTAGACGTTCAATGAAGATGTAATTGTGAACGAAGGAAAGACAGAGCTTGGGAGTGCTCCCGCGATACGTCAATTGCTTCCGAGCTACAAAAGTTTGCTCACTTTTAACGAGGTAAGTTGCAAAATGCAAATCACCCGTCAAGTTCCGTCGGATTGGTCGGGCCAAAGTTTCTCGACGAGAATCACGTACGATCAATTACCTTCGTTAATTATTATTGGCACACGAACAAATAATTACAGAGGAGCATAAAAAAAAAATTTTTTTTTCAGTCACAAACTAACGAACAAATCACATCACGTATCGTTCGACAAATTTTCACACGACAACAACTTGTAAGACTTCATTTCTACTATTACATTTCCCCCCATTTTTATGATACTGTACGAAAAAAAATTTTTTTAATATTATAAAAATTGTTACAATTAAATGTTTTTTTTAATTCCGTACTTGACGATCTTAGAGTCACATTTCGTTAATGCTTTAATTGGAAACAGGTGAAACAACTTCAGCAACAAGTTAATTTGCTGACGGTTTTAACGTTCTAACATTTTCGTATTGCTATTTGTTTCGTCTTGTTTTTGCTGCAATTAATCTAACGTTTGCTGATTAAACATTCCCTTGACCCACATAAAAAATTACAACCGTTTATCTATAAAATGTTAAAAGTAACGTACGCCTGGTATTCGCGTGCAATTTATTCGAGATACTTTACGCGAGACATTAAATATACATTTTATGAATGATGTGGTTGTACATATGATGCCTTTCAAGATCCTCGCAAATCAAGAAAATTTACCGACAGATAACTCTAATTGCACTACATCAACAATAAATAATAAATACAATAATCAAAAGTTCGCTATAAAGTAACTACAAAATTGGTAGATAAATTTAGGAAAACATTTTTAGATACATTTGAAAAATCATAATTTCACTGGAAGATATATAGTTGGAGATTTTTATTTTTTATTTTTTATTTTTTTTTTGTAAGATTTATGTTGAACGAGATGTTTTAATAAACCGTAAGATGCACATTAAATGCGAATTATTCGAATGTACGTATAAGAACAGAGTTTGAGAGATTGTTGATTCGGTATTGTTATTATTTTGATGACGATGCCGTTCTCAACTGAATGACTTTAGAAATATTTTTTCAATTGAATTCAGGGTATTTTGCGGAATTGCAGGCAGCCAGAATGGCTGCCTTTTATCAAAAGGACGGAATTAGTTGGCTCAAAGCAGCCTTGCAGCCGCCGGCGAGATTGCCGTTTGAGAGTCATTACACCCACGCATGATGCACGTGCGTAATACGCGGTAAAATGTAGATTTAAAGCCATTTAGCTTGTGACCGTGATGAACGCACTGGAAACACGATACTTCCTTAATTGCGCGTTGCGCAATTAGTTGCTTTGAATGGAACTGAAAGAATCCTAAGGATTATCCTCATTATAATTTGAAATCATAGATCTTCCAATGCGGAGAGATTCCACATTTCCTCAAATCTTCAGTGTTTAACTATTTCGACTCTATTTTGTTCCCGATAATTTATTAATTTGTAAAAAAATATTCTAATAATTTCTTAACTGAATTTATACCAATTTAAAAGTGGGAGTATAACAATTATATAAAAATATTAAAGAATTTTTGATATTACTAAAAACTGGGGATAATTCATAAAAATTAGGAATATTTTCCAAATCTAGGCATTTTTTAAATTAATGTAAAAAAATATTCTAACAATTTCTTAATTGAATTTCTACCAATTTAAAAGTGGGAATATAACAATTATATCAAAATATTAAAAAACTATTAATTAATTAATATTACTAAAAACTAGGGATATTTTCAAAATGTAAATATATTTGTACAAAATTAGGAATACTTTCAAAATCTAGGCAGTTTTCAAATTAATGTAAAAAAAATTCTAACAATTTCTTAACTGAATTTCTACCAATTTAAAAGTGGGAATATAACAATTATATAAAAATATTAAAAAATATTAATATTACTAAAAACTAGGGATATTTTCCAAATCTAAATATATATTATACAAAATTAGAAATATTTTCAAAATCTAGGTATATTTTCCAAAAAATTAGGGATATTATTTTAAAACAAGGATTTTTTTAAATAATTAAGGACATTTTTAAACCTAGTAATATTTTTGAATAGGAGTACATTTTGAAACCTAGGAATATTTTGTAAAAACCACGAATTTCAGTATGAAGAAAAAATACAAATGAGAAATAATTGTCAACTAACTATTAAAATGTCAAACGGTGAAAAAAACAAAACTAAAAGGGCAAAAAATTATTTATCTGAAGTTTTGAACATTTCGTTTAGGGTCTGGAGTTTCATTCAAATCACATATTTATAACATACTTTTCTCGAGACAGAAAATTCGTGCTTTTTTAAATTGGTAGAAATGTTCGGTAACAGTGGAATAAACTTGTTTGGATAAAATTTGAGAGCTCGCCCTTGTACATTTTGTCTGAAACATTTTCATTACTTTTGCCGGAGAGAGAAACATTTCACGAATATTGTTAAACATTAAAGTAATTTCGACCATCATATTCGTTTGTTTGTCGGTAGTTAAAATAAACCCTTTTCGAGGCAAAGAAGAAATAAGTGAAAAACAACAGCGAAATAGCAGTGCAAAAATGTGTCTTTCCAAGTTTTGAGTTTCGTATAATCATTTTCAAGTTTTAATTCCCCGTTGGGTGGATTTAAGTGAAAAGCAAAGTGGAAGCCCACAAGATGAAAGTAACTTTATAAAATTATACTCGCGATCAAGTTTTTACTACTTTCTCATTCTGAATGAGAAATAATGATTTTAATATTTATTTCTTTTTCTCGTAATCTGATTTTGAATTTGCCGCCGTTTAATTCGGTTTTGAATTTTCAAACGGTGAAAACTGAAAGACAACTTTCTTGTAATTACAATTGATAGGAATCATGTTGAACCGGGGCCGGAGTAAAAATAAATTTCTCGTTAAAATTTAATTGAATTCAGCACAAGGGGGAAAAAAGGCATTCATTCCTGATTCGTTTGAAATTCAAATGCGATACTTGAGATTGTGTATTTTCTATCGATAAAGGTTAAGAAAATCAACATTCAACGGAACTCAGACTGTTTTGTATTTTTATTAGCAAAACGAGCGTAATTATGCTAAGCATTTAATTGAAAAGTAGACGTATGAATTTTCCGAGTAAAAGTGAAAGCAAAGTTCAAATAAAATCTCCCGAACGGTTTTTCCTGTTTGGTAGGAAAAAAAAGAATATCAACCTGTTACTGGCTTTGAAATGCAATTTCGATACGATCGAAATTGCTTCCTTTGAAATTCAAATGTCACGCCAAAATACGACCTAAAATTCGCTTTTTTATTTTTCTAATTGCCGTCAATTCTCGCGGTGGGAGGGGAAAATTTTTTTTACAAATATTTGCCAAGCAATTATTTCGATTGGTTCATTTTGTTTGAGTGATTTTTTTTTCCAGGTAAAAAAAAAAGAGTCGAGCACGAGGAAGTTGACTTGTGTCAGTAGTCAAGGTGACAACGAAGATATTCCTCGGGCGTAGAAAACGTTCTCGTTTTTCAAAAGAAAACTCGTATCGATATCCGCGATATGCAAATTCGTTATAATTGCGTTGACGTTAATCGACGGGAAACATTCTGTTTGATCAACTTCTCTCCGCTTTTCGCTGCATTCTTGTTTCACAATATCGAAAGTTTATTCCCTGGTCAATCGATTCGACAAAGTGTTTGCTCATCTCAAAATTGATACTCAACTTTACCGAGTGCCTTTACAAATCCGCCCCATATTGGTGCACAACAAACTTCACTTAATTAATTGAAAAATATTTACAACCAAACCCGTCAAAGAAAACGAAAAAAAAAAAAACAACGACAATAAAACCCCTAGTGAAAAGGATCATATATTGTCCATACATAAAACATATATTGACAATATATTATTTGAAAAATCAAATATTGACCATACATAGCCCATATATGAAAAATATTAAAAAATATATGGTCAATATATGGTCAATATATTATCAATATATTGTTTATATATTATCGATATATGATTTTATGAAAAATAATATATTGTAAATCTATTGATAATATATGGACAATATATGATCTTTTTTACTAGGGACAAAAGAAAAACAAATGCAAAATATTTCAAAATACTTTAATTTAGTAAATGAACAATTTTTGGCCCGTTTAAAATTGGTCTGAAGTGTGAAGTGGAATGTCCTAACCTAAAATTTTGAATGAAAAAAAAAATTGCTGACAAATCATAGGAAGAGGTTGAAAAATGTCGAGCGAATATTTTGGCACGACTGTAATCTAGATCATCCAGTTGGAAACGAGTCGGTAGACACGATACAAAAAAACCATTCGCTCGACTTTGGCTGCGAGGGCTCGTTGATTACCACGGTTCAATCACTGAGCTTTTGACTTTTACAGAACTGGAAACGACACATTGTTTCGTCACATACGTTAATGCAAAGTTACGTGAACGAAATACGAGACGAAAAATTTATCTGACAGTTGGCACAAATAGCCCCCGACATTATATATAGATTATATTATATATCCCTCAAAATATTAGGATTCCAAGCGACGACCAACAATTTTTCTTCCATTTCGAATTTCCCGCTTTTTCTTTAACTTCCCACCCTCCAAAAAGAACCGAATAAAATGGGTTCGTGAAAGAAAATTCTCATGAAACATTTTTCCGAGAATGTCAAGAGACTCCTGGCTGAGAAATAATTTAAAAAATTGGAATTTTTCGCAAATTGCACACAGCCTGATCAGAAAAACTGTTTCTTCGGTAGTGAAATAGTTTGCTAGTAAGACGCAATCACTTTTATCACTTTTTTTTTATTGATTCCTCGACCACATTTCCTCAAACGAAGTTCATGCACATTTTCAAATGTTCGAACGGTTACGTTCAGATGGCCGTTAAAAGATAAACTGAAAACGAAAAAAAAAAATTGCAAACAATTCGCACCGAAAACGAGGTTTCGTTGTAGAATCGGGATTCACATGTTTCAATCACAGATTAGAACTTCCTCCACCACACATCGCGTCCTTGTACGGTTCACCATTGCATCGACCATTAAATCATCGCGAGAACGGGGGTTCCCCTAAAAAAAAGCTGCGGGAAATTCAAATCTCCGTAGCACAGATTTAATTGTCGCCAAACTAAGCGGCCGCGAACGTCACAGGGTTGCTTGTACACTCCATCGGTGCATCGCCGTTTGCTGTAGTGCCGAACTGACCAGAGTGTTCCACTTTCACGAGGTTCTTGCCCAGGTGGGGGCGCTATTTGCGCGGGAATAATGCGCGACGCTGCTACGCACGTGCGCCAGGGGTCGCATTCTCCGACTCGCATGAGCCAGACTGATGAGCATTTTGAGCGTACAATCAAGAGCATGTAAACGCCAAAGGAAATTAGGCTGACGCGTTTTCACCCCTAAACCATAGTCATTGATTTTTGGCCCTTAGGATTTCCCACAATCACAAAAGTAAATTTGACTGCTCGGATGGATCCAACGATAAGGGTAACGGCCTAATTTCAATTTATTTTATTTAAAAATTGTTCTGATGAAATGTCTGCAAGTTATTACAGTTTGAAAAGTGCTGAATTTCAGGGGTGGGGGGGGGTGCTAATTGTTGTGCGGAGTGTATATTAGAAATCATAACTATTTTAGCACAGATAAGAAATATATTGAATATTGGTGGTTGTTGAAAAAGTGTCATGTTTCAAAATCCATTCTTAAAAAGTAAAGCTCATCGTGAAGTTGGTCGGAATGATCAGAAATGCGCGCACACATCGATCTATCGATTTCACGCCCGCCACTTTTTAAATTTAATTGATTTCATTTTCATTTCAGATAATAAATAATTGTTCTATCATCGTTCTACTAAACGTTGTTCATTTTTAATTCAATCACTAATTATTAAATTATAAAGTAATTACATATTTCACATACGTAATTACATATTAATAAATAATAATAATTACGTATTTTGATATATTTGATATTTGATATATAATGAAAAAAACCAACTAAGGACGAATTTCAAAACAAAATTTTTCTATGATCTTATCACTCAATTAATGAATTAATGAATTTAATCAAAAAATAAAATAAAAAAATCTAATACAATTTTTTGAGCACCTTTTACTGAAAAAAATGAAATATAATGTAATACATATACATAAGTTATAAATAATTATACAGTCGATCATTTTTTCAATTATGATTCTTTATAGCGAAATGATTAACGAATTATCAATTAAATTATAGATTATATGAAAATATTATGAATTATAAATTGTTGATATATATTGAATTTAGGGTTAACCGAGGTAAGAGTGACAATTTGGGGTAAATATGATGATACATGAAATTACTTTAATGATTTTCAAAATTTCTATATTTCAAATGATTCAGAAGAATAATTATTAATAAATAAAGTATATGTATACAATGAGAATCGAAGAAAAATGTATTCCTTTGTATAGGGTCAACCGGGGTAATTGTGACTTCGGGGTAATTTGTGATACGCTAATTATTATTAACAAAATACTAAAAATGTCTAATATCAAAAGAGAATATTGTTCTCCCACGTACACAATACGGATAAAGTTTGAAGTGAAATTATAAATAAATTGTTATCATTTTTCTAATTTGTATCCGACATGACACAAATCTTTCGTTTTTAAAGTTTCGAGCGTTCAATTCCAAGTTAGATTTTGATGACAAATTTATATATTTTTATAACTTTAATGACTCATTTCACATAGTTATAATCCATTAAACTTGATCCACCATTCTGAAAATATTTGTAGAAAACGGGGTAATTGTGACACTATGGTATTTGTAATGGGCTATATTTATGAATATACCATAGGTATATAAGTTTATATGCAACAGGATTTGAGAGTTATGATAAATTTTTACACAAAAATAAATACATTCAGCCTTGCATAGTTTTTGCGACTATAATATTGTAAAATTTTTAATACATTATGATAGTTTCCATAATTTTTTATTGAACAAACTTATACGCATATTTATGATATTATTTAGATAAAGGAATGTTGTATTTCCTAAAATAAACCAGAAAAAATATTGACAAAAACAATTATATATATTAAATCACAATTACCCGGACTATATGGTAATGTGTGACTGAAAAGAAGATATAAATAAAAGATGCACTTTTATCTATAAGAACAATAAAAAAATATTTGTTATACCTACGGAATGTATGAATAAGATCTTGAACAGTATAATTACAATGTTAAAACGATTAAATCATTATTATTCTTTGAATCAAATAACGTCGAAATTCAACTTTGTTTTTTTGTGTCACTCTTACCCCGGTTGACCCTAAAATGTTTGTTTGTGATGGGAATATCTGTAATAAGTGTAACTGGTCATACACGCAGAAAACTATATAAACGGATGACACTTGTGTTCAATGCGAATGACATATTTTTAGGCTAAATGACAGAAACTTTGAACCATAAACGTTTGATGCGTGCATGTAAAAACCTGAGTCGTTGTTTACACACGATTCAGTCTTTTTTTAAACATATACCTATGATCCGTTTGTAGTTCCCAAGTGTCACCTGTTTATAGTTTTCTACGTGTACGTTTGATGGAGATATTGCAAGCATTGTGTGAAGGGCGGATTGGAGATATAAGTTTAGGTCTTTAAAATATTTCTGTCAAAATCAAGTATAAATCATTTGAGTTAAAATTATGTTCTTCTTAAAAATTAAACGGAAGTTTCAAAATGGTACGAGCAAGAAAATCAGACGGAAAAAATTAGAAAATGATAGAAAATCTATCTTGAAGATTTTCCAAAATGAAAAAAGAATGAATAAAAAATAACACTTGAAATTCGAAGGTAGCGATTATACAGGGCGCGCTTTGCGTTATAATAAAATGCAAGAAGTGATAAAAAATCAGTTGGAATACTAAGCCACGTTATTTTAAAAATTAATTGTTCAATAATAATTAAAAATATTCATGCAATTGAATTAAAAGAGTGAATAAACCACACATGCAATTCAGAGACAGCGCGCCCGGAGGGCGCGCCTCATTCACCTAGTTTAGTAAATTTTGATAGAATTTTTTTCTCAGTGTAACCAAAATTTGAAATATATATCGATGCCTCTTACTAAGAATATGCAAAATTTCCCATTCGAAATAACATTGTATATTTTGAATTGGCATGTTCTCTATAACAGGCATCGATATATATACTAGGGTGTATCCAAAATTTTGATTACCCATGGCTCTTTGAAAAATTGAAAGTAAAATGGAAAAAATGATCCTCGTCAAATCCAAACATTTTTTGTCGATCTACATTTAAGCACACGCTTTTGAAAATGCTGATTTTTTGACGTTGAATGTAATTTTATGTGTAAAAGCGTGTGCAAAATTTTAGTTTCATGAAAATTTTTTTCATCACTTATTAGTTGCAACATGAAAAAATGATTCCACAAAATTTGGTTTTTATTAAATAATAATAAAAAATAATTTCAAGATACTTCAAAATTTCAAATTGTTCAAAGTCCAAAATCTGAAAACCACTTGTCTGGTTATAGCCGGAAGCCACAGATGTCATTATATTGTCATTATATTTTCTTCTTTACCAGTATTTTCCTCGGTGCGAATAATAGGAACGACACCACATCCCACCATTCCTTCCATGGTCAAAGTTTTGCTAATCATAAAGTTTGTCTGCTTTCTCTTCATCGGAACTGGATTATTGATGTTCTTCAGATAAAAAGACCAGAGATCAGGATCGTAAAAGAATTTCAGCAACTGTTCATCTTTTGGCAAACAATTGCCAGTTAAAAAGCAGAGCAAATTAAGAACGTTTTCATTTTCCAGCTGGTTCAAAATAGTCGGCCAAATTTGCTCGATTGTATCTCGATAGCCAAAAGTTTCCAGACACAGTTTGAGTGTCTTGGCTGTTTGTAAAAAGTTAGCCTGGGACAGCCTGGTAATCATCATTTCGAAACATTTGGAAAATGCCACCGACAACTTTTGCATCTGTCCACAACTTGATTCTTCTATTTTTAAATGCTGCATCAGTCTTGTCGAAGATAATACAATTTCCAACAGGTTTAAATTTGAATCTTCATCGAACTTCATGGACTCGAGGTTCTGCAAGATTGTTGTCCGTGAGAAAAGAACAATTTGGAGTATCATGATGTCGTTGAAGATTTTCTCCCCGGTCGAAAACCAGTCAAGGTTTGAGAGTTGTGACAATTTCGGGATTTTGAGATCGTTCGTCTGATTGGTATCGAACTTTGGGAACGATTTCAGTTCAACAGCCTTTTGGTACTGGTAACAAAGCAGGCAACGAAACGATCGTGCTTGAACCAGGTTTAATTTGTTGTCACAAATAAGATCATTGTAATTTCTTATTGCTTTGTGGAGGCCGAGAAATGATGGCGGGTTGGAATTCGGTTCCAGATGAAAGGCAAGGTCCACCGTTGGGATGCTTATGTACTCGCTGTGCAGATCCATCGTCAAAATCTAAAATTAACGAATTTAACATTGTTATAATTATTATTATATTACAAATCATCTAATAACTTATAATCACAATTGTTTATGTGTATACTTATTTATTTTGAAATGTCTTTATCAAATTTTCATCTAAAATTCAATTATTAAATTATATATCCAAAACGTATATTTTTATTTCGAAGAACAAAAAAAAAAAACATTGTCGGTAAGATAGGCAGCGCAGCCACTTTGATATCGACTTAGTAAATAAAAAATTCAAATCAAACTGAGTTACCGCGAATCACAATATTCATCCAACAAACGTGAATTTCAAATCTACCGCTGTTTTCCAGCTTTCCTGCTACCCATAAAAAACATAACCTCACTTTTTGAACAAGTTGTTATGCCGTATACTATTAAATTGTACAACAATCAAATGTATTGTTTACCTTCGAATAATAGCTGTTTGTTTGTTTGCTTTATTAATGACTGTGGAGAATAAATCTCCGAAAGTCATCGTCAAAGAACGTGTATTCAATTTGAAATGGTTTTCTTTTCCTTCACCTTGTACAGTGTTCGTAAACTAGTCGAAGCAAAACTTTGATATGAAATGTGTTGGTAGAACCTGATGTACAAACGTGGATGTTTTCAAGTAACAAACCTTCACTGTTTAATTATTGAACAGTTGAACACGAACATAAAAATTATGTTTATAAATGTATAAATAATTTCCTAATTTCTATAATGTACGATTCATTCTGTAATGAGTTGTTAATATCTGTCTAATTGTATACTCAATGCCACTTTCAAAATTATTTTATGTAAATTTGCAATTATTATTTTCTGGAAACGTCATATTTGTTTATTGAAATCAAAATATTAAATTTTTTCTTGGTGTACTTTATTTTTCATAAGGATATTAAGGAATACAAACATATTTGTTCATTTGAATAAGGTTATAATCAGCCCTGATATCCAAACTTTATACAATACAAAGCATTTACACAAAATTTATGTCAAAACTCCTCATTGTCAAAAGTGTACAAAATTTACATAAATAATTTGCATCTTCAAATTTCATAATTTCGAAACAAATGATCATTCAAATTAATAAATGAGTATAAAAAAATTTTTGGTTTTCAACAGTTGAGAAAAATTAAATTAATTTTTTTAATCGGAATTTATGTAAATCATGCAGCATTGTGAGGAGTTATAAAATAACGAAAAATAAAAAAATATTTTATATTATTTTCAATCTGCGTTTTTGTTCGTAGTTGAATAATTTGGATTACTTACTATTGAGTAGTCTGCTCGATGTACAAGCGGTAATTTTTAAAATTGCAAGTTTTTTTCACAATGCATTCGCGAAACATTTGTAAAAATGTAGAACTGATAAAATTTTTGTCATAATTAAAATCGTTGTAACATTTGGAATTGAAATAATCCACATTGATATTTCTCATCATTCCATTATATTCATCATAATATTTTATATCTTCATTAAGAGATGAAAAATCTCGAAGTAAGGATAGTTGAAATTTTGTACGTGTTTGAAGAAGATTTATCGACAACATTAAGTCTTTTTGAGAAGCCTAGAAAAAACAAAGAATGTTATAAATTTAAAAAATTTTAGGGAAATTTTAAATTTCCCTGCAATAAAATTTTTATTTAAAAAGTTATTTTGAATACATACTTCATCCAGCAAATTGTCTTGGAAACTTGTTAAACGTTTTTGAATAAATTTGATACTGTCATCCATCTCTAGGTCATTCTTTTTCAGATCAAAAATCTGTTGCATTACACAACCCATATATTGTGTATATATAAATGTTATGTTTTCAATGTCTACATCATCTTTATAGCAATCATCTACTATAGCCATGTTAAATTTTTCTTGTCGCATTTAGCGCAGTTTGATTCGATCCAAGCTTCAGCCCTTCTAACAGACTGTAACAAAAAGATACACAAAAGAATTTTCATATTTATATATGAATTTAATTTTTACCCTAACTATA
>JAAMPD010002801.1:0-12937 GCA_025266255.1 Trissolcus basalis
CTACTATCTAAGGTCTCTACCTCCATCATGCTCTATGCAGTCACCAATTTGGTCATCGACAATGGGCCTCGCGACACACGCACGAAAACTCGCCAGGGTATACCGGAGGAATGCTCTACGGGTTGCATGTGCGTACCACACCGTGTCAGCAGATGCTGCGAACGTGATCGCCGACATGACACCTGTCGACCTACTGGCTGATGAACGCGCAAGGATTTACCGACGGGTACGAACCTTAACGACGGATATAAAAGCGACAATAGTCAAAGAAGAGAAAAGACGCACAACGGAGATGTACAGCGCCGCTGGGACTTGTGCACAAATGGTAGATGGACCCATCGTCTTATTCCAGATATCGCAACGTGGTCGTCCAGAAAGCATGGTGAGGTAGACTTCTACCTCACCAAGTTTCTGACCGGGCACGGATACTTTAGAGCGTATCTGAGAAGGTTTGGACAATGCCGAGGATGAGTCTGCAGAACATGATTTGTTCCAGTGCTCGCGCTTTATTGCTGAAAAGGCAAGGTTAGACCTGCAGCTCGGGACTCGAGTAACCCCGGAGAACATTGTCAGCTTGATGACAATAAATAGTGATGATTGGAGAGTGATAGCAGATATAGTCTCACGAATTAGTAAGAGACTCCAGCAAATACAGAGAGCGAGAATTCGAAACTAGTGGCCCTCGCCATTCGGAAAACTCGCTTCCCGAAAAATCGAAGGGAAAATATGAAAACGCTTTTTTACACTTCGACAACTGGCGGAATGAAAAAAAGGTGTCATCAAAGTTTGACCAGGAAGTGCTACTCGCGTATTTCCATGATCATTCGGAAAAATGGAAACCGACCACGTTGTGGTCCCGTCACAGCATGATAAAGGCAATCGCGCTTGCACGCTTCAATGTAAACATTGACAGCTACAAGCAGCTAACCAATTATTTGAAGCAAAAAGCCAAAGGTTACAAATCAAAAAAATCTCAGACCATGGTCACAAATAATATAAATCGTTTTATCACCACTGCGCCTAATGGAAAGTACCTTTTTACAAAAGTAAGTTCATCAAGCGACTGATCAACATTTTGGTAAACATAACCTCAAAATGTAATGATAATTTTCGTGTTGTGTGTTATGTTTATTATGTTTTTTTATTTCAGGTTTCGCTAATTTTTGCCGTTTCCGGTACGATGCGATGTGATGAAATGGTTAATCTGCGATTTGATCGCGTATATGATAATCGACCCCAAATTTTACGATATTGTTTCACAATATATCTCACTGCGACCCACAAATGCTCCTCCCAACAGATTTTTTTTAACCTACAGGGGTGAAAAGTGCATATCGCAACCTGTGGGAATTAACATGTTCTACAAGCAACCGAAAATCATTGCTAACTACTTGGGTTTGAGTAATGCAAATCTTTTCACTGGGCACTGTTTTCGGCGCACTTCGGCGACTGTTTTGGCGGAAGCTGGAGCCAATATGATAGAAATTAGAAAAGCTGGCGGATGGAAAAGCGATCAAATCGCCCAGGAGTACATTGACTTTTCTGAATCCCACAATAAGAAGATCGGAAACATGATTGCGAATTCCATCACCAGTTCAAAGGAAAATGCCGGACCTGGATCCAGCGCACAAACTGAACCTGAAAGCGCCACTGCATCAGCTGCAGGTAATTTTTCAATAATAAGCAAACATATAATTCTATAGGAATATGATAAAACATTTAATTTTTGCAGAATCCGTCGCCTTATCACCGGTGCAGAGTAACCAACACAGTGTGCCAGGAATAATCGTTTACGATTTTTCCTGGCAATACAAATTCAAATACAATACAACGCGCCTTGAAGTGTAAACATCTACTGATCATACAGTTCACTATTTTTTCACGAATTTGTTCACGAATTTTGTTTGAAACTCATCTACAACTGATCGGAGAAATACCAGAGAGACTTCCAGCCGTGATCGACCTTTTCACCTGGGATACCGACTCGCCGCTGACTTGCAATCGACCTTTGTGTGTCACCGGCCTATATAAACTCACTTTTTGTGGACTTTGGCAGTTGTTTTGATTGTTGTCTTTTGACAGTTTGGGCGCCGTGGGATCGCGGAGAGAGCGTTTTTCGTATAGCTCTCTCCTGTCCCGTAAGTTTTTATTACATTTTTCTACCGTCAGTGGCTATCTCAGTCATTGAACATTGCCTCTGACAGGCTTTGTGTCGAACGCCATCGCTGTCTCTCTTGCCCTTGTGGCATTTATGTTCCAGTCATCCTTCTCGTCGGCACTCCTGATGACGTGAGCAGACTAGTGCTGTATTTGACACCTGTACATTTTTGGACGCAACTTCTTCGTCGACATGGCCAACAACAGTGTCTGCCCTATATGTGAGCTGGCAATTGCACGCAATGCCAAGAAATTAAAATGCGTTTCTTGTGCAACTGTCGTACATACTACCTGTGCGAAAAACGTCCCGAAATTGACAACTGGGGCTTTTGCATTTTGCTGTGGAACACTGAAAAAAAGTCGACGCTCGTCCTTGCTGACTCTTTCTAGTTTGCCAGGCACACCAAAATCACCCAACATCACAAAACCACCTGCCTCAGACAATGTGAATGCTGTTTCGGACTCTCTCGAAGCTCAGTTTGAGAGATGGTCTACTGTCCTGGAGTCCAGACTCACCGCCGTGATCGAAAAGTCTCTCTCAGCGCTCACATCCAGAGTCGCTGAACTTGAGAAAAGGATATCCGAGCTTGAGGCTGAACCTAGGTCATCGTCAAAAAACCACTCAGTTGACATGTCAGCATCTACGCAGCAGCACTTGCTCAGCGAATTCGAGAATCGCAAAGCTCATGCAAGAAATGTTCTAGTGTACGATCTGCAGATTCCAGATGACGGTGATGATCTGCGCGCCTTCAACACCTTGGCCAAAGATTTTCGTGAGCTGGTGCCACCGGTATCCTCATTCCGTTTTGGCGCAACTCGTGACGGTTATCCCAGGCCTCTGAAGCTAGTGTTTTGCTCTGAAGCTGATGCAGTTCGTGTTCTCAAACGTCGGACTGCTTTCAGTGCCCTTGGTATCCTGGTGAAGACGGATCTCACGCTAGATCAGAGACGGTATCTGGCAAAACTTCATGCTGAACTCAGGACCCGAATTGACTCTGGAGAGAAAAACTTGGTGATCAAAACCATCAACGGCTTATCACAGATTGTTACCGTTTCAAAAAACGTGTAACTCGGAAATGCGCGCAATCAGCACCAACTTGTAGCTTATCAATTTTTTATCAAAATGTTCGTGGCCTCAAAACAAAGTTGGACCTTGTACGCCAGTTTGGAACCACCACGCTAGCTGATGTGGTGCTATTGGTAGAGACAGGTTTGAAACCTTACATCGCGGACCAAGAACTTGGTTTTTGCGGTTTCACAGTTTTCCGTTGTGATCGACCGTTGGACACAAAAGGAGGTGGCGTTCTCGTTGCCGTGCGAGACAAGTTTCCATGCCGTCTGCTTGACCTTGATCTCAATGACACCGAGAACGTCTTTGTGGAGTGTATGTTCACAAATGAGCCTACCATCATCAGAGCCATCTACATCCCGCCGCTCTCTCCAACGGTCTTCTACGAAAGTCTCGGAACCAAGCTGAGGTACTTGCTTCGCAACCCGACTGGTTTCGTTCTTGCTGGAGACTTCAATCTTCCTCACATCGCCTGGTTGAATGACACGACTGTTACTCGTTTTTCATCACTTCCAAAAGCCACCCCGCCCATGATTTCAGCTGCTAATTCGCTTTGTGACACTTGCAACAGTCTCGGCCTCCAACAACAAAACACCATACCAAATGAACAGGGAAAAATGTTAGATCTGTTTTTTTCAACCTTTAACCAGGTCCAGGTCAGCCGTTCGACTGATGTACACCTTCCAGAGGACTTTCCTTTTCACCCTCCTCTCTCTATCAACTTGGCTATCCAGTGTTTCGCTGCTGAAGAGCGTAAACTGAAATCATGGAAAAATTTCAAGGCGACTGATTATACTGCTATCACCACCGCTCTCAACCTCATAGACTGGGATCCTCTAAGCCTGCTGGATATGAACTCAGCAACCGAGTTTCTCATGGATAACGTGCATCAGATTGTGGACCGTCTGGTCCCTACCAAATCGTTGATGTGCGATTCCTTTCCTGTCTAGTACAACCGGGAGTTGAAGAACCTGATGCTGCAAAAGAAGATAGCGCACGCTGACTTCAAGAAAACTGGCAGTCCAACAGCCCAGCTCAGGTTTCTACAACTACGTCGCAAAGTGTCCAACTACTCGGATTTCTTGTACAGGCAACATGTACGTGAACAACTTGCGAAAATCATCGGCTCTACCTCCGGCCATGCATCTCGGCGATCACTCATCCTCGTCACCAGACGTCTTCAGTTCACTTTTTGCAGACTTTTTCGAGTCAGTTTTTTGTGTTGGAGCAGCACCTGCTCTACATAACTTCAGGAACATCCCACGAACTCAAAATGTCTCGGATTTGCACCTCCATCTTGCCGAAGTGTTCGAAGGCCTTACTTCACTTGATGTCTCTGCTGGACCAGGTGTCGATGGTATCCCCAACATCTTTCTCAGAGAAGCACGCTATGGTTTGGCTCGACCACTCTGGATACTGTTTGAAAAGTCTCTTCAATCTGGCATCTTCCCGGACATATAGAAAACGAGTTTGGTTCAACCAATCCATAAAGCAGGAGACAAATCCAACGTCAGAAATTATCGACCAATCGCCCTGATCAGTGCAACTCCGAAATACTTCGAGAAGCTGGTGACCAGCAAGTTGAAGCCCTTGATAGAACCAATACTAGCCAATGAACAACATGGTTTCATCTTGACGCTAACATCCAGGTAGATGTGATCTACACAGATTTCGCCAAGGCTTTTGACAGGGTAAATCACGATGTACTTCTGGGCAAACTGGAGGCCACTGGATTTGACGGGCCACTTCTGGCTCGGATTAAGTCCTACCTTGCGGATCGTCGTTACTCTGTGAGTGTCAATGGTTCAGCTACTTCCTCCTACTCTGCTTCCTCTGGAGTGCCTCAAGATTCGCATTTGGGTCCGATACTTTTCAACCTTTTCATCAACGACTTACCAGCTGTTCTCAAGTTTGGCCACGCATTGCTGTACGCTGATGATGCAAAGCTTTAATTAACTTTAATTAACTTTAACTTCAAATAACTTTAATTTTCCAATTTAATCAGATTTAGTTTATGTCAGTAAAGTAAGTATTCTACTGTTCCTCTCGTTTCGAGCAAGTGAACAACTGTTGTAAATGCGAGTGTTCTCAGAATACCTCATCAACCTGATGATTATACAAAATGATGATTAAAACTGCTGTCAGATATGACCTTCCGAACAATAGAAATACTTTAATGAGAAGTATACGATGAGACGAATACCTCAGCAAAGTTGACTGATAGCATGACTTTTATCGCTTGAGAAAATCGCTGCGGTTCCATGCGGAAATCGCTTATCGTAATTATAGCTCAATAATGAAGTACTATTACTATAGAAATAGTATTGATGTAGTACAAAAATTAATATATCAGGAGTATATATAGCAATCGACGACAAAATGTATTTTTATATAGTGAATTCAAATTTGTCTTCTGAAAATAAACATATACTAGCTAAAAATGCGTGCTTTGCACGCATATTCGCGTCGCTGCACTATCGAATACAGGATAACGTTATTACAAAATCAAATTTGAAAACAATAAGTGTACAATTGTTGTGATTCTCAAATTTTTTACTTTAATATGAAAACGAAAATATGTTTGTATTTGTAGGTATCTTAGGTTCGTAGAAGGCGATATATGAAAGATGTTATTATCCGAATAGTTCTTTGAAATTTCAAAATCGAAGAAACAAACATATTTTCATTTTTATATATTATTCAATATTATAGTAAAGATAGTCAAGATTTATCTTGAAATTTCCGAGTCTTGTATCCGACTTTGTTATTTATAACATTTTGACGTAACAAAAAATAATTTTCTTCCCATGTCTAGTATAACGAAATATGTCAAATAAAAAAGTTTTTCAGTTCAGGATTTTGAGAGATTTTTTTCAAAAATTAACGTAAATTAAAATTTTATTTATTAAAACGAAAAGTATTGATTTTTTTAATTGATGGCAAATTCAGTGTTTTAATCAAACATTATTCATTGAAACACGAAAAAAAATTCGTCGCCGAAAAAAGTTAAAATTTGATAATTTTAAAATTTTTTCCCAAAATACTTTTCAAATCATTTCTTTAGCCTATTTCAATTCTGTGATGCTAAAGAATAACCATGTATTATTTTATTTTGAATATATCGTTTGGTTTAAGAGTTTTTTAATGACAAACAAACAAACAAACATATTTAAATTTTTATATATTAGTAAGGATAGTAAGGATTTAAAAATTAAGTTGAATACGTAAACAATTTTTGCATGATTTTGTTTGTTAAATCAATCCGCTGGACGATTATTGATAATGAATCATCACTTGTGCTCGGAAAACTACCACTTTCTACTTCAGAATCAGTATGTAAATAGCCCAGTATAAAGTATTTTCATTGCAATTAGGTTTAACTCTCATAAGTCCGTATATATTTGACTTGTGTAAGTCATTCGTTCTGAAGCCTAATTACTTTTAGAATCTTTCAAAATCAGTCTCATTACACATTCTTTGAAGATACTATTACAGTGATTTCGTATAATTTGAAATGACCAATGAAATCAGGTTCATTCGAGTTCAATATATATGAAAACAACATATATTCTAGATAAAATAATTAATTATTACCTTTCGCTTGCTCCTTCGATTCTTTTGTTGCTTTCTGTGATTTGTTACTATTTCTTTTCTCAAATGATTGGACTCGTTTATCGTTGAAGTTACCCATCTCTGTCAGAGCTTTTCCTATTATGTACCCATTAGGATTAATTATTTCGAATTGTACTTGATGAAAATGTTCAATGAACGAAAAAAAGTATTATTTTATCACCTATCAGATATAGAGTGAATTTGATAATTATAAGAAAAATTTATAATTTTATTTTCACTGAATTCAAAACTCTAAGACGTCTTTATATTAAAATCATTGTACTTTATAAAAGTTTAACACAAGATCTATGATTTTATTTATTGAATTTTAAATTGTTACCACGAAATTAAGATAAAATCAGTAAAATATGTTTGAAGCTTAGAAATAATGATGATTTTATCATTAAGGTGTTGTTATTTGTGGAAAGTAAATATAATTTTAATTTTCTCAGACTGGTTAATAAATGTCTATGAATTGTTTTCAATATTCTCAATCGAAATTCAGATCGGAGTTTTGTATTATTTTCAAAAAAAATCTTAATAGTGTTTTCATTTCATTTTTTTTTTCATTTACGTAATTGATATATGTGCTTAGTGTTACAATGAATTATTTTTGGATTAAACAATACAATCGAAGTTACATGATTTTGAGAAAGTTCTACAGTATTTTCATTCTAAAAATTAGCCAATTTCAATTTTTTTTAATTAGAAATATACAACTTATATCGTATGAATTTTTCTATTGAAAAATTCATTAATTAGCATGCGTTTTATCAATGTAAATAAGCGGTGTACCCGTCCAATCAACAAGAAACGCGTGCAACAAGAAACAAGACGGTTGATTTGAAAACAAAAATTATATGAGATTCTGAAAAAATTAAATCAGTTGGAGTTACTCACGAAGTTACCCACGAAAAAGTTTGAAAAGTTTATTTTTGTTAAAATGGCGACCAATAAAAAGTAAAGTATAAATATTTATGTGTTTTTTATTTTTAAAGCGCTAGTATACTTTAACATACATACATAGTAATGGTAAAAACGTCAAAGTTATGAATTTTATATTGTTAGGAAATAAAATTATGAAAATCGGCTGATTTTTAGGTTAAAAATACCGTACAAAATCTTTTATCTGACTCTAACTCACGTTTACGAGTAACCACTTTCAGTTCTTTCTGCTGCGCTTTGCCTTTTTTTTTCATTTCCACGTTTGTATCTTTCGTAGACTCAACAGCAGCAGCTTCTTGTACAACTTTTCTCTTGACTAAAATTTCAAGTTCATATTAGACTGATACACATATACACATATTTTATTTATACGGTTCAGGAACATTATTTATCAATGACATGTACCTCATCACAACTATTAAATCTTTAATTTGAATCACAGGCAACAGGTGACGTATTTTTTGTTGGTGTGCCTATTATCAACGAAAGAAACTAATGCCTGCCCTTAGAATATATATAAATGTGAATTGATTGAACTTAAATTAATGTTGTTCATAAGACATTTAAACAAACTTGATTGAATTTAAAGATATATAATTCATTATATATATTAATCTTATCCTTGAATCAATCATTAAATTTATTTTTTTATGAATCATTTAATAATATGACAATGTTTCATACATTTCTAAATAAATGAATCATATAGAGCAGCCTCTATAAAACGTACTAACGATGCGCGCACCACTCAGCAATGTTTATTACAGTACTCTGTAGTGTCCGCATGCCAGTGAGTAGCGCGAATTTCGGTTTTGTGCAATAATCACGAATCATTAGTGTTCAGACACTACTCGCTATTGTCACAATCCAAATTTTTTCTTGCACACTACTGATTAGTGCAGGAGAAATTAGCCAGTGGCTTCTTATTTCTTCCCTGTATAATACATAAACAGTATCATCGATTCAAGTGAATTCAAAATACGTATTAAATTCATGAATATCATATTTTTGAAAAAAACAAATTATCGTTACAAAATATTTTTCTTGTCGAGGTTTTTTCATACAATTTCAACCATACAAACGATATTATCGTTTTCATATTAATCTTAAATAATAAAACAATACAATAAACAATTGTCATTGATGAATGCATAAACACTTATTAAATTCGAAATCATAGATCACAATCACATGATTATTATTAATAATCGAATTTTCGGGGTTATCGATTGAATATAAAGTAATATTCAAAAAATAATATTTCAATCATTACTTACGTGATTTTGATCGAGCATTTGTTTGATCTACGTTCTTCGTCGCTTTGTTACAAGACACATCTATGAATGAAGTCGAAACAGTTATGTATTATACGCAAAACAAGCAAATATATATATATATATAAATATATAAGCAAAATAAATATTTTCAATAAAAAAATTGATATTCTCAACATGACAACGTCAAATTACTGTGAATTTAACATCTTAATTAATGTATAATTTAGAGGTAATATGCCGCCAATACTCAGAAGATGTTGACCGAATAAAGTCACGTTTACCTCGGGCAGCCATTTGATAAACTGCGATAACATCTTATTACGTTTACTACCTCACCTGCATTCATTCAAAAATCTCTAAAAATATTGCATTTGACACTGACAGTAAATCCAAAACGACGACAGCTTTACGTTCCGTCATGGACATTAATTTCAAAACTTAACGCTAATTGTTGCTTTGCATTCAACGCCACACAAAAATCCAGATGGAGTCTCAGCATAGACGGAAGACTCCTACTATGGCGATCAGCTGGTGCCGAAGTGTCAGCCCATTTCTCCGTTGGTGGAAATCTTTCTACTCCTCGAGTCGTTCTGGGTGTTCAAAACCTCGCGACTCATATTTTTTCGTCTGAGGAAAAATCTCATCCTTGAAAGAATTACTCTATTGACGATCCTAGCTTTGAAATGTGACGGCTTGGTCACCGACAGGTCACCTAAACGCTTTTCTTCGCTGCGCTTACTTTGTTTGTTTCTACACCTGTCAAACCTATTACCCGTTCCTTTCTTACTCAGTCAAAACTTGAAATATTAAGAAATTTAATATTGTGAAAATAGTCTCTCATTTTATTCATAACATTATATTATTTTCGTTCTTTACCATTTTTACGTTAGATCTTTTGTTATTTTTCTGACTAACTGTCAAAAACAAGAAAAAAGGTAGTCGCTTCACTTTCATAAATTGAAAAATTGTTGACTTGCAACAACAACTTGCGTTGTGTCGATTTGACGTTGTCATGCTTGCCATGTAATATTGACGTTAGACATTGGTTTTGGCAACATTGGATCACAACCTGTCAATAATTGTCATCATTTCTCAACACACAACTGACTGATGCCTGAAGACGATTTGCTGTTAGAAAAAATGCGAATAGTCTCTAGTCTCTACGCAGGGGGTAGTCATGCGTGAAAACAATTTTTGTCCAATTTTGTTGTAAAAAATAAATCATTAAAATTTTTTTTCTTTTGGATAACTTCAATCTATGAGATTAGACAAAAGATTCTATCAACGTTTCTATTTCGATTTAACGTTTGATCTGCTATTCTGTCAATAAAAATGACTTTGAGCATGATCGCAATTGCATTTTATAATCGATAGGACTGATTTTCTCATTGAACGTTGATTCAACAAAGCTGATGCAGATTTGCATCATTCAAAATATTATCTTCACAAACACTAGACATGAATCTAGGAATTAATAGTCATATCTAATTCAATTATATTAAAAAAAATTATCGCCGCTGTCTCCGACATTTCTCCGGACATTTTTAATCCCATATGTTACCCCATATATGCCTATATCCAACCCCATATATAACATTGAAGAAATATGGGACATAAATGGAGTTTATATGGGCTATATATGGGGTTGAATATTCGTGATTTTACTATAATTTAAAAAAAACTCTAAAATCTGATAGGAAATAGATTTTTTTAATTTTAAAAAACAAAAGAAGTCCGAACCGCATAGAATCTACCGAAATTCAGAAAGGCTGTTTGGATTAAGTTGAGCACAAATATTATAATAAATTTCATGAATGATTACTTCTAACAATTCACAATTGTTCATAATTTTAGTGGTATTAAAACGAAAATACAACGTATTAAAACAAAATCATAACAAACTGAGCGTTTTTTACTATCAAATTTGATTTCTGAAAAAATATTTTTATTTGCAACTCGCTTTTCAGTTTTTGGTTTTGTGAAAAAGGACAGTTAACATTCACGAAGTGTGTTTATATACGTTCTTCTTATAACGTTGATTTATGTCATTTTCACTTTCCAATTTCCAGTTTCCGTTAATGCAAATAGTATATTGAACTAAATTGAACAATGTCGATGTCTATTAATATTTTGATAAAGAGATTTTGCCAGATTTCTCAGTTTTAATGAACAAAATAGTGACAAACAGTTTGTTTTTAACCGATTTCTTAGTTTTTATAACTAAAATAGTAACGAACGGTTTGTTTTAAACTGATTTCTTGGTTTTTATGAATTATATAATCAGTTTTGACCTGATTTTTGAGTTTTTATAAACAAAACAGTAACAAACTCTTTGTTTTCGACTGATTTCTTAGTTTTCGCACAACAAATTCGTTATTTTATTTCGAAATATTCTAATGAACTTTTTAATGATTTTAAAATACTGATTTTATACTTGCGTAATGTTCTTATCAACGTAAGTAATGTTCTTTTATACATTAGTTCTGTTTGTGGCTATGTAAGTGAAATTTTTCCACTGGAAAAATTGAAAATAAAGAAAAATTCACATTCAACTGATTTGGAATTATTTAAATTGTGCCTAAACAACAACAATAACTGCGTTGTTGTAATTTACGGATGGAATGAAAATGCTAATTATTCAGCAGATAACGTAAGAATTGATCAGGTGAATGATTATTGATTTTGAAGTTGTATGATCAATATTCATTATCATAATTTATGAATTATCAAAATTAATAATGTTGAGGTATTAATTATTTATAGATATTAATTTTTTGAAATTAAATGTGTATTGAAGCTTTAGATAAAAACAAAGGAAATGTCAGCTTCAAATTAAAATAAACTGTTCATTCCAAAATTATAGATTTAGAAAAAATTTTTGAACAAAAAAATATTACATATAAAAAAATTGAAGAATTGATAGATTAAAATTTTTTCAAAGAACTGGTTTATTAGTATATCATTGTTGAGGTTATTCTTTCATTTTTATTCTTAGGTTAAAATTTCAAAATAAATTTTTTATTTAAAAATTATTAAAATTGATTTTGAAATAATTTGTTATTTAGTGATATATTTGTTGAGGTATATCTGAGAGATGCTATTCGAATGCGAATATTTATCGCAGAAGTGTTACAGACGAAAAATTTAAGGAATATAGTCGAAATCAATTCAAGTGATGAAATTAGTATTGAAAAAGGGCAAAAATTGGAAATGAAAGGAGAAATTGATAATGGTTATTTTTTTGACGAAAAATTTATAACTACTTTTAATGTTTAGATATAAATATAAATGATTGCTTAATGATTTTAGATAAAGGAATTGTTATTTAAAAAAAAATTAAATCAAATTTTATGAAAATTTTGAAAAAAAACCATTAGCTTTGATGGAATTATTAAACGCTGGAGAAGTTTTACGTTTCAAAGAATGAAAGGTCTTCGACATTCGGTATTATAGCATTAATCAACGATCATATATTTTATAAAACTTATTGCAAACTATGATTATTGAGATAATTTATATATGAAAAAAATATTCTATATTATTGATAAATTATTTATAAATATTTTCAGATTTCAAAATTAATTGTCAAAAACAAAATAGTGAATGGTGAATTTTATTTTTGACGTTGATATTCAAAATTACAAATTTTGATTAAATAATGTCAATATTTCTTATTAACAACGCTCTTAGTCACGGAGAACGTATAGCACCTCCGAAACTTGAATTTTTCAATCAAGACAATGTTCAAATAATTAACATTGTAAGTCCATCTAATTTTTGATGTTGTGTGTAGGAAAAAAAAAATATATATAAAAAAGATTTTTATTTCATTCAAAAGATATGAATAACTTTATATAAGTATAGTCAACATCTTATG
>JAAMPD010002802.1:0-12935 GCA_025266255.1 Trissolcus basalis
TACTCACTTCTTAGTAAATTTTACTAAGAAGTGAGTAAATTTTGCTTAATCGATGTAGTAATTTTTACTCTTATGAGAGTAAAATTTTTACGGAACATTTAGTGAGCACGTTTGATAGAAATATATAGTAAAATTTAATACATTATTTTTCTCCGTGTATTTATATGGAAGATATAAAATTAAATTATATTTTATGTACATTCAAAATATATCCGAATATATACTACATATAAATCATTTATAAATTATTTATATTAATAAATTAATATATTATATTCATATTATCATATTAAAGTTATAAAATTAAAATATATTTTCACATATATTTATGTCCCTGTGGGAAAAGATGGATATTCAAATTTTCTTCGTACGAAATGTTTTGAAGAATGAATCAGCAACATTGTAGGGTAACTCAAAAGGTAATACAGAAATTATCTATAGGTCTTTCAATGATGTCTGTTCAACTCACCGGTGCACTTAATGTACATAAGTACAAATATCATTCACCAACATCATATGAAATGAACAAACAATAATATAGACAAACAATATATACTTCAGAATCCCTAAGGTATGCTAAAGTAAAGTTTATTTTCTTTCAAATGCATATAAAACCGTTGAGAACTTTTTGTATTATAAAAATATCAATTAAAAACCAACATGAACATCGATATAAACATGTCGAATGTACGAAAAAAAATCTCGTGAAATTTATTGTTCAACGTTCGGTAACGAACCACATTGTTAAACGTTTTTTCTGCCCAAGTCTTTTTACCTTTTCATCCCGAACTTTAGGGCTTCTCTTTTAATTTGAAAAAATCAATTATGTCTCAATGTGTGTTTTTTCTACTTTTGTGACAAAAGTGAATGTTTTCAGTTGAAGAGAGAAAAAAAGGGATATTTGTGTGGGTTATTTGACGACGGTTATAAAAAAGTTCAAAGGGTTATTTTGTGATTCGAAGACGTTGTTAGAGATGTTTGGTTTTCATTCGCCTATGACTCTGTGTTATGGTAATTTTAGCAACAGTAAAACCAATTCACGAAGAGCCCGCGGCCTATGAGCCTTGTAATAGAGTATAGCCCCGATAAACTTGGTCGATAAGACAAGTGAAACTGCAGTTTAACCAACAATTAGACTTTGAAGGTGCATGCCTTTTACTTAGTTTGATGGAAAATGAGAGGTAAATATGCGTATTTTCGCTTACTAATACTGTTTATGCTGAACTCGAATTTAACTTACTATCTATATAATAGAGCCAGAGTACACATTCACGAAAGGTTTTGAATATAATTAGTGAAAAAAAAAAAAAATAAATAATAATAATAATAATGCTGACGGCTCCAAAACGCGATCTCATTGCGACGAAGTATGATTAATTATTTTTGTAGATAAGAATTTATAATTATGATTCAATAACCGTTCAGTAATAAAAAATAATGCAATAAATTTTAGTTGACTTTATCTGATTTGATATTTTACATACACACATGAAAAAGAAATTCACACATAGAATCATAATAATGATTTTTATGGTTGTTAGGACAACATATTAATTGTTACAGGGATGGAAAATTTGTTATGTTTAAATTATAAGCTATTAATTTGCGTGAAGATAAATAATCCTATTGTGAACACAACTCAATATAAATTCAATCAAATTTATTTGATGTTTGTAAATATCCGTGTAATTTTCATTTGATTTACAAACAAATTGGAATTGGAAAAATCATACTCTCGAACTTTCAATGACAAAAACAGTTTGAATAAATTAAAATAAATTTAAAGTTCAACATTAAAATGTTTTTATTAATACATTTCTTCAAAAAACCAAAAAAAAAAAAAAAGATTGATTCAAAATTATTCAAACAAATTGAACGATAAAATGATAAATTCTATTTGATGTTTTAGAAGTTGTTAGGACAAAAATATTGCTTGCTATAGAAATAAACAATTTGTTATATTTAATAATAATCTCTTCATTATAAGCTATTATTGATTTTAAGAAAATAATTTGTAAGTTGACCAAAAAACTGGTATTTCATACACAAAAAATATATTTTGTTTATATTTTCAAAATATACATTTTTGTCCGTGCGGGATGTTAGATAACTTGAACATGTTTTAGCTCCGGTTTCCGGAAAAGGTATATATGAAAAAGTATATTTCGAAACGCGTTGAACCTTCAAAAAGAAAATTGGCACGATTGGATAAACACACATGCATCTTAGTCGAAACCCATATTCACAAAAGGCTGCGCGCAAAACTCAAATCTGTCGTCGAATGCACTTTACGCGTGACTTCCGTTCTCATTATTCTTTCCTTATCCCGTTTGTTTCCGGCACGTGTCTGCAGCCAATGAGCTTATTTCAGCGAGGGTGGCAAGTGCGAACAGTAGCTGAAAAGTAAATAAGGTGTGAAATATTGCAGGAATGGTTGTGATGTATACTCCGTGCGAGAATATCTAGTCGAGACTTGTTGGTATGTTGTCGGTATCCATCTCAAACGTCAGGTCAAATTGAGGCTGATTCTGCGCCTCAAGAGAACACCTTACGTTTCGGGATTAATCAAATTGTTCGCAAAATTGACGCTGCTTTATATACTCCAAAAAAAAAAAGAAAAATTTTACAATTCATTCTCATCATATATCAATTTATGACAATGAAATGCAAAATAAACAACTAAATTCATCATCTTCAACTGAACAAAGAAAAATTCTGAATTTTTTCCCAAATTTTTTTATTACCCAAAAATAAATTTTTTTTTGCCGGATGATAAGTTTTCAAATTTATTTTATTTATAAATAAATAAATTTTTCAATTTATCATTCTCAACTGAAACAAAAAAAAATTCAGAATTTTTTTCCAAATTTTTTATCACCCGAAAATAAATTATTTTTTGTCGATTTTCGTACTTGTAATTTTTCGTATGATTATATTGTTTGCATTCAGACAAATTGCATTTGTATGCAGTTATTTTTTTTGTTGGAACAAAAATTAGCGTAAAGATGGAATAAATGAATTTTCGAGGTCGTTCAATTTTGCGAGTTGTAATTTTGTTAATTCAAGGGTGAATATATCTTGAAGTTAAATTCGTGTTACATGCACCTCGTTGATGTATACAGTTGAGCAAGTTTAAACAGTGTTCCTTGGCTAAAAGTCATAATATTATGGGAAAAGGCAGGCAATAATTTAATAGTTGCAAAGTTGAGCAGCGATTCAAAGGGTAGCACATCGTCGTCAACGCAGAATTTCCAAAACTAAGTGCGTCACACTAATCGGGCTGAATTTGAATGCAAAATAATGGATAAACACAACAACCGAAGTTTTCAGATATTTCGAACTCGTTTCGATATACAAAAAAATGACTAATTAAATTATCTTTTAATCCAGCTATATAGTTATTTTAAAGTTTGTTGTGAAAATAAGGCATCATTCCGACCGGATTCCTTGCAAGCGTACGTGTTAACTCGCAATTTTCGTAATTCCTTCTCTTTTGAATTTTTAATATGAAGTCTTTCATAGTTGCCACACAGGGGTCGTAAGAAATATTATCCCCGGGACCTTGACATCCAAATGTTTTATGCAATTTAAGGATTACACCCCAATTCCCCTCTTTGATTGGTATATTTTTTTCTCTTACGTGAACAATAAACTTATAGACTTATAAGTTTATCTTATAAGTCTAACTTATAGTTATAAGTTAACTTATATTTTTTGTACATAAAGTTTCCGGCAATAAAAGTAATATTTTTTATATATTTCATTTTATAAAATTTGAGAATATATAAAAAAAATATATTTTTTTCTATAAAAAAATCATAAAAAGTTGGAGTATAATAATATTTATTATTTTTATTATATATTTTTAGTGACTATATTTTCATTTGTGACGGATTGTCAATCCTACAGAAGAAAATTTTAAAAATAAACATAAAATAATGAATGTAAATATAACAAAGTGCAATTAATAATTTTATTATACAATTTTTATTGGTCGCCCGCCCCCCCCCCCTCCTACCCTACCAGGGGGGCGGAGACATTGTATCCGGAGTGGGAGCAATAGTGAAATTGAAATTTCCCTAACCAGTCCGCATACAAAAGTAAAATTTTATTATTCTACAGGGACAATAAATATACGTGTTAATATATAATTTGATTTTCTATTTTTTATATAGAAATATAATTTCGATAACATATTTGTTTATAAATTACTTATATGTAGAATATATACGAAAGTCGTTTAAATATAGAAAATATATTTCGCAATATAGTTAATATATTCAAAATATAGTTCAATATATTTTGAATATAGAAAATTTCTAAATGATTGATATTTTTATTTATATTTTATATACGGATATTTTTAAATATAAAAAATATATTTTGAAATATATTTTTGTCGGTTAGGATGTAACGTAAAATTAAAAAAAAACTTTGATGTATACTCATTCTGTTAACATGAGAAAAAAAAGTAAATGGTTCTGACAAAATAGTACCTATTAAAATAGAAAAGCAAACGAAAAGTTTGTTCATGCTCAAATGGTTTTAGTACGTTATTGAGACAGGGAAGAATGCATTTGTTTTGAGTATCCGGAAAAGAAATGTTTGAAAGACAGCCGAGAGACAGAGTCGGTCGACTTTTCATTCGGCGAATAAGAGTGCACCCCCTCGTGTATGTGCAAATTCAGTAAATGCACGCGTGTATACATTGAGCAAGGGTGAACTTGGGATGAGACGCATTTAGCAGAGAGCGCAAGCAGGCGCCAGTGTTAGCGGGTAATTTTGTGTAATATGTACCCCGGCGATCGTGGTAATTTCGAGTTTGGGTCGGAACATACGCGAGCGACATAACGCGCCAAACGACAACGTAAATTGTAATTCGGTGTGACGTGTATGGCAATAGCGTTCGTACTATTGAACGCATGCTATGGTAGTATCGAGAACCCGCTCGATACCCATATGCCATCGCGGTTGCGTCTCACATTTTTGCCAAGACTTTTGCGCCAGTTACTCGTTCTCAATCATACAAGCTTAGACTATCACGAACGAAAATATATTTTCAAAATATAAGTCAAATTTATCTTACAGAAACTTTAACACATGTATATAAACATATACACATTCCCAAATACGCACACACTCACATATACGCACGCAAAGGTGAACACATATACAAGAACAAATACACACACACATGCACCCATAAACATTCACAAATGGACACAATAGTGACTAATAAATTACCACAAACATACATAAACACCCGCAAATGTAAACACATACATAAACGCATATTAACACCAATTTAACTAATTAAAAAAATCTGTTTCTTTACGCACATTACAGTAGAGTGAAGTGGGGTAAAAACGAACAAAATGGGGAAAAAATGAAAAGACTTTACAGACATTCAAAATTGATTCTATAAACTAATTACTTCACCAAATATATTTCATAAATATACTTGACATGCTTATCTGAATTACAATGCAATATAAAATGTTTTACTCACAAATGTTCATTAAATAAATTGAAATGTTCGTTTTTACCTCACTGTTCATTTTTGCCCCACGTCACCCTACGCAATTTTCGTCTTAAACATGATTTCCAAAAATTGGGTACAGACCCAACTTAGGCATTTTCTCAATATGTTCAAAAATCTACTTCATAAATAATAATTGAAATAATAAAATATTTTTCATTATTATTGACAACATTTTTTTTTAATTGAGAAACATTCGTTTTTATTATTTTTTTCTTAGTACATTGTATTTCAATTTTTTTTGAAAAAATAACTTTTTGTGAATTGATATCATTTGTAAATTAAAAATAAATTCTATTTTTTCAAATTTATGGCAACTGTGGTTCTGTATAATACTTTAACTATTAGTTTTAAGATTCATTTTGATATGCGTGCGAGTGAAAGGATAATCAGGATGAACAGGTACAAAGGATAAACTTTGTACATTTAACTCGATCGTCATTCTGCACGCGGTTAATAAAAATATAATACGCTGAAGATGTATTGATTTCAGTTGCAAGTAACTATTAAAAAATAATCTTCCGCAAACTTCAAAGCCAACCTCTGACAAATTCTCCCATTTCGAAACATGAATTCGAACAATGAAACTTTTTTTTCAAAGACTCTCCTTTGATGGAGAGTCTGTACTATGTTTACTAAAAGGTGCTTTACGGTTTTTCAAAGAACTTTGTAAAGACATAAAAATTGTTAAAACTACATGTAAAGTGATTTTCAGTATATGAGTTCTTTTAGGAAGTTTTTTTTATACTGTCTTATATAATGACATTTGAGTAATGAAACTATGTGACACGTATACGCAATGCAAGAGACGATTCTTATGCTTTGAAAACATTTTTTCAAATTTATATATCTGTTGAAAAAATTACTCTGACACAGTTCATTTTATATTTCAAACAAAAATATGGCATGAAAGAATTAATTCATGTTTGTATTTGAATTAACTTATACTATTTGGATTGTTTTCCATATTCACAAAAGATATATTTGATTTTAAATGTTATCTTAATTTATTTAAAATTTGGACATCTAATTTTTAAAAGAACAGAAAAATAAACATACGAGTAAAATTAATTCAGCTTGATATAAAAAAATGGCAGATTTTACTTTTAGATAACGATAACTTTTTATTCTTATTAGATTTCATCAAATATCATTTATATTAATTATTTTGTTAAGGCAGAATGAAAAGTTGATTTGTTTACAAAAATTGATCATGGTTAGAAAGTAATATAACAATGGTTTTTATTGAACAAAATATATTAATATATCAAGAATATCCCATATCATATCCTATATCAAGAAATATATTTTGAATTATATTTTCTAATTTGTTGATACGTAAGTATAAATAAGTATAAATATGAATAACGATTATTTATAAATTTTCTATATTCAAATATAAATTGCATATACATTTTAAAATATAAAAATCATATAAACATTACATTTATATAATCATCATCATGATGACAAACATTTATATATTTCAAAAATAAAAATTTTATTAATACATTTTTTATGTATTCAAAATATGTTGAACTATATTTTAAATATATTAATTTTTATATAAATATATTCTAAATAGGATTTTCGTCCATGTGCGTATTCAAGGTGGTATGAAATGTTTGGTTTGTTTACAAAAACGAGTCAGGATCTAGAAGTAATATAACGATTGTTTTTATTAAACAAAATATGTTAGAATATTCTTTGATATAGTAAGAATATACCCTGATACATTTTGTTTTTTAAAAAAAAAAAAAAAAAAAAAATAGGTTGTATTGCTTCCAGAACCGGATTTGTATTTTTATAAACAAACCTAACTTTTCATTCCGTCTCAACGTTTTAGTTAAAACGATAAAGATTTTTTCATGCTCGTCAAAGCAGTATAAAAATGATTTGTAAATAACGAGAAAGAACATGTAATTGATAGGCCTGACAAAATTTGAATATTTATCAACGCTGATTGAAATTCAATTATTCATTTTTGGATAGAAACTGTCGGTTCAGCCTACATTGAACGTCTTCAACTTTCATTCATCCTTTCACGACAATTCCATCAGTTCATTGAGCCTCTATCATAATTCATTCAGCAGTCAAATATATATAATTGAACGTCATTACACAGAAGAAACAGGTGAAAACAAGTGTATGATTATAACAAATTCAAAATCTTATTCATACACAAATCATTTGAAAAGTTATCTTTCGATCATATTGAATTGTGTGCAATTTACTTTTCAATTCATTTACTCATAAACTTTCGAATTAGATCTTCAAATGTTTCAAATTAAATTATACATCAAATTAAACAAACTTCTTTTTTTCCACCAGGATTTTTTTTTTCATAAGATTTAATATTGATGAAACTTTTAAGGGAAACTAGTTTCAGTACTTAGTTTTCTCTAAATTTAATGAAAAATTCCGTGAAATGATTTATCATTTCACAACCCATGAAAATTTGACTTTAAAAAACTAACTAACGTATATACATTAATTTACTGTTGCTCGACGAGTTGCATATTCAAAAGTAACAGTATTGGTGAACTTTATACGATTGTTAAACCCAAATTTTTGATGCAATGAAATTATATTTTTCTAATAGAACTGAGGGAACAAAAATATACGTGTAAATATAATATGATTTTTATATTTTTCATATAAATACAATATTTTTTTTTAATAAAAATTTATATATAAAATAAATATCAATATACATTATTTTATATTTTATTGATTGAACGTATTGGCGCTTTTTGAATAATTTATAAATGATTCATATATAGAATATATATATGGATATATGTTAAATATGTAAAATATACGTGCAAATATAGTTCAATTATATTTATTTAACGTAAAATATATACAAATATATTTTGAGATATAGAACATATACGTAAAATATATTTCAAGATAAATTTTTCATACAAATATATAAAATATTTTTTCGATGAAATTCATTTTTATTTTATAATTTCATTTTTATAATTTCTTGACTCTTTATATATAATTTATAAAAGCCTACCATTTAGAATATATCTGTGAATATATTTTAAATGTAGAAAATTTATGTGAAATATATTCCAAAATATATTTTTGTCCGCGTTTGGAAGAAGCAATGAAAAACTAATTTTTCAAATCAAAAAGAAGAATGAGATTTGTTGATTTCACAACAAAACTGATTGCTCTAAATATGATAAGAGAAGTTCGGGTTAAAAATTGTTGAATGCAAATGACCTAACACAGTGTAGGAACTTTTTTCCGTTGATATACGCGTTTCGTGACACTGATCGACTTTTAGAAAACTTGTTCGAAACGATTTTCCAGCGTCCATCATTTATCAATTTGAATAAACCTCGGCGGAGACTTGAGAGCAGCCTAACAATTTCGAAACTCTGAGAACGCGATTTGCCTGTCACCAAATATTTCATAACAATTCTGACAACTCATCCCCGTCTTTCCAAAATCAATATGACCCAAACTGTACATCTTTTATTGTACATAAATTTTGTCCCGACCTGATTTCCAACTGGTTCACAGTTGATTCCAACTCGGTAATTGTTTATTTGCATCCTTTTATATATAATAGTAATATATTACGTTATCTCCGGGTGGGATCGGGGGACTGCACTGCGAGAGCGCCAAGATTGGTATTTCGGCTTGAAGCTCGAGCTCAGTCGCCTTGCGCGCTTGTCGAGGGACGGTACTCTTCGTCAGCAGTCGCTCTCTCCCGTTCATTCGGTATAGCTGCCTCCGAACTCACGACAGTTTGTCACTCGGGATTCGCGCGAACAAACCCGTGTGTTCCGGGCTCCAACTTGACATTTTGCGCGAAACTCAAAAAGTGCTCTTGTGTCGTGTTTTTTTACCTTTGCTATATATTTTCACACGAGTTCTCGTGAGGTAAGAATCGCAGCTTCGCATTTAAAGGTTAAGTGTTTTTGAACGTTTAGAAAGTACCATGCGCGTTTTATATTGTACCATTATCATGATGATTATTACAGTCGTTTGCTTGCTCAGTGGTTACCGATTTTTTTATTCTTACAAATAAAAATAAAAAATATATAAAAAATAAAAAAACTTTAGCAACGGAACCGGCCGACTGGAACTTTTTACTTTTTTGTCATCTCCAAGTGTCAATTGGTTTTCATTTTTGTGAAATATTGAAAACAAAAATGAGGTGATTGCTTTTAAAACTGATTTCCGTGTCCCCTTCGAATTCGCCCTTTGGTACGCTGAATTTTGTGTTTCAATAAAGGATCAAGTCTTTAATCGTTTAGGCAGCAATGCAATCGCGCAAATTCGTTTGGTATTTTTTCAAAGCGGCTTTTTACAAGTGCGGGTTAAACATTTTGCATAATGTCCTGATGTCGATTGGATGTTGCCATACAAGGAAAATAATTGACTTTTTGATACCTTTTTTTTTGATAAGTTTCACTTCAAAAGATTTTCTTGTTTTTTTTTCATTTGTCAAGTTTGCATGTTTTTTCACAGGGACAGTAATAAACGTGAAAATACATTTTAATTGTATATTTGTCATATAAATGTAATTGTTTTTATTTGTGTAATCTATTGGCGCGCTTTATAAATAATTTATAAATGACATAAAAAATAGACGTGAAATATATTTTGAAATATATATTTTTGTCCAGGGCGGTGTTGATTTAAATCAACTTATTAATAAAAAACAACTCGTACACGAATATCGGGGAAAAACAAAAAAAATTAAAAAAAAAAAAAAATTAAAAAGTATCAGCTCGAAATTGTGCAATTTAATTACAGAGTGTAACTTCGTCAATCACCCCGCGGGCGAGTTATTAATAAATACTTACACTATGCCGTGGCACTGTGTTTGTTATTAAAAAAATGAACATTGCTCGATTAATAACAACTGTCTTGGCGGTTATAATTGATAGATCAGAATAAATATTGTGGCACCGGAGATTTGACGCACTTTTGAAAAGAAAAAAAAATTCTCCGATAATGACAAGTCTGTTAAATTATTGTTATTGGATTTAATACCACCCTTTCGTTCGTTAAATTAAGTAGTTCAAAATGGATTTGTCAAAAATCCAATTCCATTTTTTTATCTGACAAAAAATGAATGGTTAACAGGTTTTTACGGATTTAAAAATGGAACAAACCCATCATACGGACAAAAATGTATTTCAAAATATATTTTACGGATATTTTGTATATTTGAAAAATATATTTGACATATAAGTCATTTATACATTATTTATAAAACGGCAATAAGTTATATCAATGAAATATATAATAAATATAAATTTTTACCGAAAAAAACACATTGTATTTATTTGGAAATTATGAAATTAAAATATAGTTTACATGTATACTTATATTTGTGTCCCTGTGGGATGTAGAATATATTTCTATATATTTTAAATATATAAAACATACGTAAAATATATTTTAATTTTGTATATAATTCATATAAATACAATATATAATTTATTGTCACTTTATGAATGACTTCAAATATATTTTGAAAATATAAACGAACTTTTTTTTATATACAATATATTCCGGCAACAAGTATAATATTTGGTTGAGATTTTTTTTATGAATTCAAATATATAAATTTACTAATATATGAAATAGAATATATTTTATAGCGGATATATTTCCATCCGTGAGGGTTATATGCAGAATATATATTTGTATATATTTTATATGTAAAAAATATACGTAAAATAATATTTAAACGGATATGTTTGTGCCTGTGGAAAATGTTCAATTCTTATTTAAATGACGCTAAATGAAAAAGGATAATAATGTAAAAATTTTTTGGGGGATGGACATTATAAAATCGTAAACTTCAAGTGTTGAATTAAACAAATCCTTGAAAATGATACGGACCTAACAAGGTATGGCGAGTGTATGAGAGATAAAAAGAGGTCCGACCAGACTTTGCGGTTTATCACGTCAAAGATAGTCCGTGAAATCCGCGTGTGAGTCGAAAGAATACGGGCACGTTTGAAAGCCGCCGTGGTTCGTTTGCATTTTCATTTGCTCGCTCGAAAAACATACCAAACAAAAGTAAAAATAACGAGTAAACATGTAACGCAACGCCGAACGCCAAAATATATATCTTCCTTGAGAAACAAGTGTGAACCAATTTTGTTTTAATAAGCAGACAATTTTTCAATCAAGAAATTCCGCTTATAATTTTTTTTCTCTTCTCCCCGTAGGAGTAGTTTCATTTAAATTAAATTCTTTAACATTTAATGAAAACATCGTTGTCTCTCTTTACGATTCGCCAACTAATGAAAAAATTGTTGCTTTTCAACAAACATCACACAAGGGCTTTATATTTTTTTTTTCATTTTTTCGTTTGCAATTCGGATTTTCTGAATTGAAATTGAAGTTGTAAATATGGAGATAATAGGTACACTTTCGTCGGTTGCGCGTACATGAAAATTGCGCTGACAGAGGAATTAGCAACGAGGAAAAAAAATTGTGAACTGGGAGAGCGTTGTTGATATGACATTTAAACTTTCCCGATTGTGTTGCACTTGCTAAAGTATTTCGTAGAAAGAGAGTTTGCGGAGCATACTTCGCGTAATTAGCGGCGATAAAAAGTCCTCTTACAACGTGCATGCAATTAGCCGTTAAATGTATTAAAAGTGCAATCACATATAGGTTCTCGGAAATTTGGATCGTATCATCCCCTCACGGACGACAATATAGTCATTAAAAATATTTAATAAATATTTCCCGCACGGCAAAAAGATATTTTGAATATATAAACAAAATATTTTTTTTCATGTACAAAATATATTAAGTATAATAAACAATAAGTATAATAAAATAAAATATATTTTCGCGGATATTTTTTCATCCGTGAGGACATACCCACAGGGACGAAAATATATGTACAAATATATATGCGGAATTTATATTTTTCATATAAGTAAAATATATTTTTAAGATAAAATTTATATTAAAGTTGATTTTATATTTATTTTTTACAACTTATTGCCGCTTTATAAATGATTATATATTTTTTCATTGTCATTATTTAATCATGTATATAGAATAAATGCGAATATATTTTAAATATAAAAATATACATTTCAAATAAATATATAAAATAAATATTTCAAATATAAAATATATATTTCAAAATATATTTTATGAATATTTTCTACATTTAAAATATATCTTTATATAGAATTAGCAATAAATTGTATAAATGAAATACAGATGAAGAAACTTAATTTTATTATAAAAATCCTAAGAAATATATTGTATTTATATGATTTTAATAAAAATTAAAATTTAAAAATAAAAAAATCATAAAAAAATTAACAAAAAGTATATTTTATTTACGCTTTCAAAATATATTCCAAATATATATTACATTCATAAAATA
>JAAMPD010002803.1:0-12940 GCA_025266255.1 Trissolcus basalis
AAGACACTAGTCTTGAAAATCCTCAAGTGTCCTCGTCGTCTGCAAAGGAGAGAATCATCCCCATTCAGGTGAGAAAGAATTGAAGTTGTTCTAATTCAGAAAACTTATTTTTCAAAAACTAAACTGATCCTTTTTTACCGAGACAAGTTGGTATGGCGGTAACGCTTTCAGCTTGTGATCGGGAGGTCGGGGGTTCGAATCCCCCTCGGCCGACCACTTGGAAAAAGTGTTCTAGTTTATTTGACGTCATGTAATGTGTCCAATCTACTCGTACAAACTATGTCCCTGCTAAAAAAACTGGTAGCTAGCAAAACTGGATTGCATAGCAAAATTTGACGTGACAACTTCTGGATATAGCAATGATCACCATAAAGTAACGTTGCGCCAGCGTAACGCAAAAACATAACGCCATTTTCCTGATGGCCACCGGCATCCACCAATTTATAAGACGTTTTCACGTCAAAAATTATGTGTGACGTCTAGGGCCCGGATTCCCTCTGATACCAAGAATCGGTTAGACAGTTGTAAAGGGATTTTGATTTGATTTAATTGTTTTTTGGTAGATGGAAACAACGGACATTCAAAAACGCCAATCCGCTCAGTCTCTCCCACCCAAACCACCAGCACCATCGTCATCACAACGTTCGATGTCGCAGCGGTCGAGCTCCCTCTCTCGACAGTCTACGGAATCAGATACAGATAGCGCTCTGGGCTCGACAACCGTCGGTCCGGAACCAATTAGGAAGAGTCCTCGCGAGTATATTATTCCTATAGCAGTTGAGGGTGGAGGTTACGTGACTCCACGAGCGGGCAGTGTCGAACCGGAGGGCAAAAACTTGTCGTCTAGGATGTTTGGTAAACCGAGGAGGATGAGCTCGTTACTTTCGGACGCGAGCGAGGATGATACACTCTCTATGCCTAGGTAAATGACTGTTGGAATGATGTGTTCGTGATTGAATGACGAACAGACATACATATTTTGAGACGGGTACGGATTTTGGGACGGTGTCCCAAGAGTCCTGGACCGATGAAATTTCGTGAAAATCACACATCAAATTAAGAAAACAAAATATATTTTTTGAAAGTCTGTCCAACAGTACACAAATGGCAATTGTTTTCTCTAAATCATGAGATAAATACTTTTTTATCATACATGCACCTAAAGATATAATACACCACGAGAGAGAAACATCGAAATCGCAATAAAACGATTGCCAGTGTACATAACAAGTTGAACCAAATACTGATTTACAAAATTTCAATAAATAAGAATAAAATAAGAATGGATAGGCCTATGCTTTCCCATTTTTCCTCAATTTTAAATCGCACTCGCGGCTAGACGTTTCCAAAAACCAAAAAGTAACTTAACTTTATATTTTCACAACCCCTATTTATACCATGAAAAATGATAAAGGGTGGAGGAAAAGAAAGGTTCGCGCCAAAATTAAATTTTCCAGAATAAACAAATAAACCAATGAACTTATTTTCCTTTAGTAAAAAGAAAAATATAATGACAATATAGGGGCAATATATAATAAATATAATGAGCTTATAGAGAACGTATATGGCCAATATATGAGGCTTATATTGCCATATATAGTGATTTATCCGTGTAGCTAAACGAAAAATTAAAAAAAATTTATTTTATTGACATTATAATGACCATATACGTTTTCTGTATGGCCATTATATTGTCATTATATTGACAATATTATTATTATTATTATTATTATTATTATTATTATTATTAATTATATTGACAATATATTGCCATTATAATGACGAATGATAAATATTTTTCGTAACATTATATTCCCATTATATCGCTAATATACGGCCATATATTGTCATTATGTTTTCTTTTTTGCTAGGGTTATCATGAATGATCATCATTACAAACAAATAAATAAAAATAAAAACAAACAAATAATAATTTGAACATATTTTATCTACCAACTAAACATTTCAGAGACAACGATGACCTGTTACATCGTCACATGCACCGACTGCGCAGCTCGCGGCCGTTCCGACAGATGCCCGAGCACGCAGACAGTCTGTCATCCGGGGAAGACGACGATGACGACGACGGTTTCGAGCTGCTCACAGCTGAGAATTTGTTCTCCACGTTGCTATCGCGCGTGCGCAGTCTCACTCAGCGGCTGAACGTGGACGACGCCAAGGGCAGCGGCTTCCCCAACAGTCGGCTGCTCAGTCGCATGGCTTCCAATCCAAAGAGCTTCGGCCTTCACGACCAGCCGCTCTCCAGGTACATTATTTTCTTTCTTCTCTATTATCTCGTGTTCAAGTTGTTCATACATGACGTGCTCTGCTACTTGTGCAAGCCACGCATCCGATAACACCGTCCACAGTCAATATTCTTGTTGTTGTTTATTTTTGTGCAAGCTACGAGAGTTACTACGAATCGCAGGCAATGACAACGTGAGTCCCAGAGTCAATTGATGTTTCGTCGTTTTTTTTTCTCTTTCTTTAGTTACTCGCTTATCATCCCCCCCACCTTAGATTTGAGTAATCATTAAAAGTGTCTGCAAAAATTGAATTAAACATAGAAACTTAATGAGGATCTGCAGAATTGCGGTACGAAAATGGCGGCTAGTAGTAGTTGACGCAACTTTTTAACAAACTGAAATTGTATTATCACTTTGAAGATATATTTACTATGTATTTGTATATATTTATATTTGTGTAAGTCATTACAATTTCAAATTGTAAAAAATTTCGAACTAGATTGTAACTTTACAATCCGAGTCGTAATGCCAAACCTGACATGATATTTTGTCAACGAATTTTGTATTATGGTATTGTACATTGTGTATTTTGTATTGTACAATGAGAAAATGATATCGTAAAGAGTACAATATATGTTGTAATGAGAATAAAATCCGAAATTGATAACAAAACAAGTATAATTTTGTAAGAAAATGTGATGACGTCAAAAAATTTAACAGTAAAAGAAAGAAAAAATCATCGTAGTGAGTACAATACAAATCGTACTTCTTGAAGTCTATATCGTACTCATTACAATTCATTTTCTCAGTGTATGTTCAATATGAATGTCAAAAATAACATCGAAAACAAATTTGTAATGTTACGAAGTAGATCGTAACGTTTACGATCTGGTTTTTAATAATTAAACATTGAAAATTGTACGATCCAGATCGTAAAAAATTGTTTTCTCAGTTTACATAGATTTATGAACTGAAAAAAAATGATATCGTAATGAATAAATTCTATATCGTAAAGTTTACAATGTTGTAATGAATGCAACATTAATTGTAAACTTTACGATATAAATTGTACTTACTACAATCCGTAAATATCGTCATTTATATATATTTATATTTATATTCCAATATACATTCCTATATCAAAAGTCGTACCATGTACTAATTCTGCGGATCCACCTAGAATACCTATTTTTGGCAATTTGACTAATTGAAAATCGTTTTTTTTGTTGTTTTTTTCCTTTGACAAATAGGAGAATTTCGGAATCGCAGTTCAGACGGTCAATGAGCCGTGAGAGGGACAGCGTGTTTAATAGTCGTGAATTCGGACGAGCAGGCGTCGTACCAAACTCGCGAGAAAGTGTTTTTGAAACGCCAAGCAGCAGTAGCAGCAGCTGCAACAACTCGCCGCGTGGTAAGTAGCTCAGTCCGCCCCCAGACGGGTGGGTGCTGTACTTAAGGTTTCTTCAAGTGAGCTGAATGGTTTATCTTTTTGCACGCTCTTGCATCCGCTGATGAAAGAACGTGCAAAGGATGGGAGTACTCGAGTCACTGCAAAATTAGTCGATGTTGTTACGTCAACTAGAATTCCAAGCATGTTTCAACTTTTTTTTTTAACAATTTTCTTTTTTATTGTTTGATTGTTCTTTTTTTTTGTTTTTTTTTTTTGGTTTTCAATGAACTGATGAATAAACGTCGACTTGTTTTTGCTGATTAGCGCACTGGCCGTTGCCGTGTCGCCAGTTGATATATTACTGGCCGACAGATAGACGCGATGAACAACCAATTGGATGGCATTCATTTATGCATCTCCTATTAGAATGTACCTAAATAGCTGTTGTCGAGTCGTTGATAGACAAAGCACATATTCTACTTTTCTCTCTCTCTCTCTCTCTCAAATTTTTCTTTCTTCCATTTGATTATTAACATGTCATGATAATTTTTGTTAACGCTTTTTTACTTCGAGTCTCTCTTCTTCTCATCTTATTAATCGCTGCTTTTTGGTGTACATTTGTCGCTTCTTTTATTTTTCTTTTTGTTCCTGATAATGGTTTCCATGGAATTTAAGAAACGCAAATTTGTTCATTCCATCGTCTATTCGCCCATAAACTCCTCCCCCCCCCCTTGAAAATAGCATGCTCGATGGATGTCTAACTCTGAGTCGCACTTTTTTTATTTCATTTTATTTTTTTCATATATATTTTTATTTATTCCATTTTGCATTTTTGGAAACAATTTGATCGTTTCAGTTCTACGATTTGTCCGTGAATTGCTTTGTGCGCCATCTGTGTCTGGCTTTATTATAAAACGCTAGCAAGATAGATAAGTGCAATTTAACAAGCGATAAACGGTAGCACCTTTTGGCTGCAATTTTTTTCGGGCCAACTTTTTGAATAATTGATTTGAAATATAAATTAGTTGGTTGGTTTTTTTTTTTTCGTAAATTGAACTCAATTGTTGTATTTGTCACAATCTTTCGTAGTTGTTCTAAGAGTTATTTATGGAGACGAGTTGAATTTTAGTTATTTAGTTTTAGTTTTTGTTTTATTTTAGTATTTATTTAGTTGATTTGTTTCTTTTTTTTGATGTAATGTAATTGAATTTTTGTTTGGTAAAAGATACGAACACAAATTGCACTTTCCTTGCGTTTCAAATAGAACCTTATCACAAGCCGTAGTAACGTTGAAACACGCAAATTTTGTCGTATTCTTGCCATCAATGTCGAATTATCCCTTTTCATAATTTAGGGACAACTGAGGTAATTGTGACGACGGGGTAATTTGTGACATTTTGATTATTATTAACAAAATAGAAAACAAGTTCCATTTTTTAGAAAAATATTCGTCTTTTTAGAATCTGCAAACAATTATCAGTAAATTTTAACTAAAATTTTCTTAAACTTTTTTTTGTGGAAAATAAAATCCAAATTAAATTATATTTGTTCCAATCGAAAGGTTGACAAATTTAACCCTGAAAAGTGGTGTTACACATAGGCAAAAAAGTAATTTCGAAAAAATTCAAAAAACTGAAAAGTTTTTCGACAAATTTGTCATCATATCATATTAAATAGAAACCCCATGATGTGACACCACTTTTCTGACTAATTTTTGTCGCTTATTTCATTTCTAAAGTAAAAATGAAATAATTTTCAACTTGAAATAAAAATTTGTATATTTTTAATATATTTTTACATACGAGTACATATTTTTCATATATAATTTTAAAGTAAATATTATAGAAGATCTTGCAGCTTAAAAAATCAGTTATAAATTTAAAAAAATAATAATAATTTTGCTTTTTTTCGTCACAATTATTCAGGTTGCTCTTAATTTTATCACAAAGCATGGCTCTACATATATATATCACAAATTGTTAATCAGAACGAGGGAAACACAACAGAATCATGTTTTTTTTTTTTCTTTCAAAAGCGTTGAACAACAAGATACATCTGAATCCACGATACTTTTTGAAAAAAAAAAAAAAATGAAAGAAGCATTCAGAAATCTGGGAAAAAAATTCGATACTAAAGTTATTTAATAATAGCTTTTTCGACTTACACAAAGAAGTCTATCGTCGACTCTACAACTAGTGATTAAAAAGCAAAAAAGAATAAAAATTGCAAAATTATAAACGACACTGTAAAGTACTCCACAAAGTCAGCGACACCTGAACACACCTTTTCTACAACGGTCTCGTAAAATATCAAAATAAAAAAAAAAAATTTTTTTTTCTAATTTTGTCTACCGGTTGTTCCAGCGACCGTGAAAGTGACTCTGCGTAGACGGGCCGACGGTAACCCCCAGTAAACCAAAACTCATTTAGGTACTAGTTGACTCAAAGCCAAACCCGAAAAAACTCGCAAAGAACGTCCACGGATATTCGACAGAGAGCATAAAAGTAAAACGGACAACGTCAAAAAAAAAAAAAAAAAAAAGAAAAGAAAAGGAAAAAAACAAGCCGCGACATCTGTGTCAATTGAAATATCTATCGGTCAATAGGTGGCGCCACCTACAGCGATTCTACGGCAACATTGTTAACTTTTTATTTCTACAATTTATGAATTATGACTGTTACAATAATGATTATACAAGAGAAATAATTATACAGTTCATTATTTTACAAGTGTTTTTATTTTGTTAACGTCGGAACTGTGCAGGTTCCGACGCGTTGTTGAGGGACGATGGAATGGAAGAGCAACCGTTTTTTCTTTTCTTGTCGTTTATTTTTTGTGTAACGCAAGGCCAGACTAACCCCACGAATGAGATTGTAAACATTTGTTGTGTTTTTGAAGAGTTTATCAAATAACATCGTTTTTATTATCAGCATGTTATAACGCCATGACATATTTATATACCATTCATCAAGATTGTATTTGAATATTTGTGTTTCAACTGCGAACAGTCGATTTTATCAACGAGTTTCATGTAAAATTTATATTTTGTACTTTTCATTTCAGTCTTTTTTTACGATCAACAAAATATTTATTCTTGTATCCAAAATATTTATTTCATAATGCAATATATAACGGTGTATATTATATATGAATTACATATATTAAATTATATAATTTATATAAAAATGTAAAAACAATTTTTTTTCGTGTTTGAAAATTGATGTCTTTTTATCTCAAATTTTACGTGACTCGTGCCATGTCATCGACTGTTAATTATTTACTACACCTGTCTGTGTATGTACGTGTGCGAGTGTGTATAAAATGAACAAAAAAAAAGTTATTTTTCAAGTGTGAATAAAGGAGTTTGACTATTACAACTTTTTTTTTCTTGGTATGAAACGTTTGTGTTTCTTTTTCTATCTTTGTTGAGAGCTGATTAAGAATTGTTCATTTGAATTTTGTCGTTCGAAGCAAAAAAACCAATCCCTGACAAACTGTGTGACAACGAACAAAAAAAAAGCACTGCATGTCTCGTTCGAGATATTGTAATAATTGTAAAATTAATTGCGACTTGAGAAGAAGAAGGAAAGAAAAATGAAGAGACAAAACAGAAATAAGAGTTTGTGGAATTGTAAAATGTAAATTTACATGAATGAAGAATTGTAAAATTAAAATAACAAATGTGAAAAAAGAAGGTGGAGAGAAACAGAATTGCAAAAAAGAGAAAATGAAAAAAGAAAAGATTGCAAAAAAAGAGGGGGAATAAACAAAACAAAAAAAAAAAGAAAAAAAGACAGAATTGTGACCGAAGCGAGCGTTGTTGACGTTGCAGATAAGCTGGCGGAGGAATGCAGAACGGAAGAAGCGATAAAAGAAGCGCAAGAGTCGCTAGAGCAGAGTTTCACGCCGAGTCTGGCGCGAAGATTGAGTCGACAGTTTATCGAGCAGACCCGACAGGCGTTGGCTCGTTCGCCATGTTCGTACCGCGAGCCGGAGTATTTGTACCCTGGTTCGGTGCTGGACCAGCTGGACCAGAAGCGCTCGGCGCTGAAGAGGAACATCCGCCGGGCCAACAGTCTTCTGGACTCTCGCGAGCGGTACATCGTGGACCGGGGCAGCCGCAGGAGCATCAGCCTGTTCGAGGACGGCGACGAGACGAACTACGAGGACGAGTCCTCGCTCGCCTCTCTGCCGAAACTGTTCGTAAGCTTGGCAAGAAAGAAGCGGGACCAGCCGGACAAAATTCAAGAGGAACCAAACGACGACAGCTTGTCCACCACAACCACCCGAGCGACCGTCACAAGCTCGACCAGCAGCTGCGACACGTCGCCAAATAACAGCTGTGCGACGATCACTCGAAGTAACAATTTCGAAAACCGGATGCTCGCTGCTGAGAATCTCATAAAGGAGTCGCAGCTGAAGAATCTGGGGATTTCGAGAGACACCTCTAGGGACGTTTCCGAGCCCCCTAAACCAAGACTGGGCGCGAGGTCGGCTTCTCTGACGCGGGAACCTCGGTACTCGCTGAGTCCCGAGAGGTCGCTGCTGAGCAAGTTGTTCAGAGGGACCAGCAGGGAACCGGAAAAGCAGCCGCCCAAGGCGAAGAGCCAGAAGAGGATCTCGCGGTTCCTGAGGCCCGATTTCTTCGACACCCCGCGAGAGGAGAGCCAGTACGTGAAAGAGCAGGAGGCGCAAAAGGCCGCAGATAACGAGAGAAGGAAAAGCAGGTTCATTGGCAGGAAGAAGGAGGCGAAGGCGCAGGCGCAGGATGCCATACCGAAGGAGCTCAAGAACGAGGCCAACTTGGCCGCTCAGGGACTGGACAAGGAGGAGAAAACTGCACCGAAATCGGGATTCTTTCAGAGTCTGGAGAAGAAACTTGATAAACTGAGGTCGAGCGGGGAGGAGAAACAGGAGCCTGAAGCTGCGACGCCAGCGCCACCAGCGCCACCGTCGATCCAACCATCCCTGTCGAAAAGTAAGATGTCGTCGGTCTTGGAACTGTTTAGGAATGAAGAACCTGCTAAGAGTCAGGCTAAGAAGAAGACCCCTCTTGTTTATAAGGGGTCCAAATCTGCGGACGGAGGTCTTGCGATAGAAGCGCCACCTGCTGCTAGCAAAATCCCGACTAAGATGGCGGGAAAAGTTGGTACCAAACAGGTGGCGGACAAAAATGGCGGGACCAAGAAGAGTCCTCCGCCTCTTGTGAGAACTAGCCCGGAAACCACAAAGGGTACCACGAAACTGCCGAAGAAGAGTCCAGAGAAGACGTTGAAGAAAGATGGCAGCACTGTCAGGGTTACGGAAGTCAAAGAAAAGACGGAGAAGGGGGAGAAGACGGTATTGAAGAAGAAGAAGAGCACTTCCGGGTCGCCGGAAGTCAAAGTGGAGAACAAAGAAAAGGAGGGGAAGAAGGTGTTGGTGAAGAAGAAGGTCGTGAAAGCGGAAGGCGAAGAAAAGAAGGAGGATAATGAGGATGCGACGAAGAAGAAGAAGAAGATTGTTCGGGTTGTTAAGAAGGTTGTTAAAAAATCCGCTGAGGAGAAGGCCAATGGAGGGGAAGTCAAGGGAGGGGAGACAAAGGTAGGGGAGGTGAAGAACCTGGCGAGGTCGTCGTCGACGTCGGCTGCGAAGAAAGTGGAAACAACCAACGGGACTGCGAAAATCAAAAGGAAAAGTCCGGAAACGGGGGCGGTGAAAGAGGCTGGACCTGAGGAATTAAACAAGACGACGGCGCAGAAGAAGAACCGAGCGAACTTAAAACTCGACCTGTCCAAAATTCCACAACATTCGTCGTTTAGGAGTAATAATAGTCATAGTAATAATAATAATCAGCCGATAGTCAATGGAAGTATTAAGAAACTGAGCCCGAAGAGGGACAGTGGGTCGGATGAGAAGATTGAGGTGGTTAAGAAGGTGGCTGGTTTGACTAATGATGAAGCTGTGGAAACTGTTGGGCGGACGGAAGTGATGGGGGTTGGAGAGATCCCACAGACTGTTGCAGAGAATAATCATGTTGAGGAGGATCGAGGACAGTCGGAGGCTGCGAGTCCGGATGTTACGTTAAGAGAAATGCCATTGGAATCTCCAGCAGGTATACAAAAATGAATATATATCGTTATGCCCCGTGGTAAATAATTAATTCGATCGATTATAAATAAATGTGAACTATTTATTCAATACTTGAGGTTATGTCTAACCGGGAGTTATCGACATTACAGATTTATTGATTGAAAATTGATAATGTGATTGTAAATTGATTTCATGAAAAGAACGGGATTTTCTCAGTTATTTTACACATTCCTAAACAAGAAAAACTGAATTTTCATAATGAAACATTGTCGAATAATGATTTCTAGTTTTTGAGGTGGAGGTTATTCGTAGAAACCTTTATTTGTCTATACATCTTTCAACGGGAAATGATGGTTTATTATGCTAAAAATTCTCCCATTGTTGCAGAACTGCCCTCTTCTCAGTTTTTTGAAAAATAGCAGTTATCAGACTGACTTTTTGTACCCTTTTGGTTAATTCCTAGGAATTAACCTTGAAACATGCGTCAGTCAATTTCCTAATTTATCAGGTGAAATTCGATTTTTATTAGTAAAAAATTGGATTTAGGAAATTTCCTGATTTTATTCGGAAATTCACCATTTTTATTAAGGAATTTCCTATTTCAGATTTCCTAATTATTTTTTTTGTTGGGAAAAATTAGGACTTCACAACGCGGGTAATCAAATTGCAAAACACTGACTGACATTTCAAACATGACATAACCTCCATTTATGACTCACGAAATGATAACGAAAAATATGATAACCTCCACTTTCGTATGTGATTTTAAATAAAAACACACAGACTTAAATTTAATTTAAACGTTTACTTGAAAGAAAACCGTTTGCAACTTTTTTTTACCCTCTCGACGCCATGTTTTATTTTGTAACCTAACATTTTGGCGCGAAAACCTAGATCGAGCGCGCGAAATACAAAATGCTTATATTTCAGTTTTCATTTGGTACAAAATTGATGTTGCAGAACATAAAATAATGTTTTATATTATGAATAAGAAATGAAACAAATTCTTCTTGCCTTTTAGTTGGAAAAAGAGATGTAACAAGCGACAGATCGACGGCTGAAGACATGGAGAGCCTGGACTCATGGTCGGTGTGTTCGGCTGACGTTTTCGGTAGTCGTGCCCCGAGTGAGATGCACTCGCCCACTTCACCCACGTATTCGTTTTATTTACGAGGCGACACTCAGGAATCCATCATCGACCGCATCCGAAGAAAAAGTTTCTACTCAAGATTCAACGACCGAAAAAAGAAAACGCCGTTGACGTCAACGCCATCTGCAATTAGTATGACGTCGAGTCTCACTTTGCCTCGCAAGTTCAGTTTTGGATCTTCCAGGTAATTCAAACTTGGTAACCATTTTTTGTTAATCGCACAGTTTTATTTAAAACGAATGAAAATAATTTCTTTTAGGTGCAGTACCGGCAGTGGTTACAGTCCCAACAGACGCAGCAACCCGGAAAAATGTTACAGTCTCTATTGTGAAGAGGACATTCCGATGCGAAAGAAGTCGCCGAAATTGGAAAAAGATCGGTACTCAGACAGCAGCAGCATGTCCTCGTTCTCGGACCACAAGGGCTCAACCGGACCATCGACCTCGCACGAGCCGCTACTTAGATACCCGAAATCGTCGCGAAAGTACTCATCCCTTGACGATAACTCCCTGCTCGCGTCACGAAACTCCACGTTACCCAGAAAGTACAAATACAGCAGCACCAGTCTCGAACCTAAAACTGTGAAATACTTTGAGGACCTGCTTGCTCCTCCGATTCAGGATCCCTTTAACGGTTCTAGATGCTCGCCTATCGCGTCGGATTGTAAAAATGGTTACCATAATGGCAAACAGGAAACGGTTAAAGATGAGCCGAAGAATGAAGATATGACAAGTTTCAGGTGAGATATATGGAATCTATTGTTTTTGGGGATCTAAAATTTTGAACGCCTAATGTTTGGGATTTGTTGTATTTTAGGCGCCCAAAATTTTAGGCGTCACATTTTTAGAGCCAAAATTATTAATATAAAATCTCAAATATTTGGCGTTTCAAATTTTAGGCGTCTAATACTTTTGGTACCAAAATTAATATAAATCTAAAATATTTGGCGTTTCAAATTTTAGGCGTCTAATACTTTTGGTGCCAAAATTAATATAAATCTAAAATATTTAACGTCTCAACTTTTAGGCGCCCAAAATTTTTAATTTAAATCTCAAATTTTAGGCGCTTAAAATATTTGGCGTCTAACTATTTAGATGCCAAAATTAAAATAAATAATCAAATATTTGGCGTCTCAAATTTTAGGCGCCCAAAATTTTAGGAGTCTAAAATACTTTTAGTGACAAAATTGATATAAATCTCAAATACTTGGCGCCCAAAATTTTTAATTTAAATCTCAAATTTTGGGCGCCTAAAATATTTGGCGTCTAACTATTTAAATGCCAAATTAAAATAAATAATCGAATATTTGGCGTCTCAAATTTTAGGCGCCTAAAATATTTGAAACCCTAAGTTTTCGGCGCCCAAAATAATAGATCTTAAATATATGGCGCCCAAAACTTGAGGTGTCCCAAATTTTAGGCACCAACACTTATAAATCCTAAATTTTTGGCGCCCAAATATTTGAATTCCAAAATTTATAAATCCCAAATATTTCATCATTTATTAATGAACTATACTATTTTTATATTATAATTAACTCGCCATAATTTTTAATTATAACACACTCATTCAAATAAGCTCACAATCAACCTTATCTCTTTTTTAGGAACTACGCATCTTCAACGGATTATTTCGATCCTGCCGAACATCGTATCGACTGACACAGTCAACATCTCGTCCTAATACCAAACATCATATGCATTTAAACACGACCGGAGAACCAAAGAGTCAAGAAGCCTAAAAACAATCACTTGTTAATAAATAAATTAAAATAATATATTAAAAGCAAACACCAACCATACAACGATCCAGATCAAATTTTCTATACAGTCAAACACGCGTTACTGAGTTCTTGTTTTTTAAGTGCTTAGCTTTTTTATATTGTAAAGAGAAGAAAAACTTTTTCGTGTTAAAGTTAAGTTATTTGTGTTGCACGGGTGTGTTCCTCGGATTGTAATAGCGTTATATAAAGTATCGGTGAAAATATGAAACAAGAAACAAAAATAAGCGAAAGAAAGTAAGGAAACAAAGTTGGAACAAAATTTAAAGTTGTTTTCGTTACCACTCTCTTGCATTCAAACT
>JAAMPD010002803.1:12957-41517 GCA_025266255.1 Trissolcus basalis
AACGTACGCGGAATCAGTGAAGGCAGCTCCGCCGTCTCCCCCGAGAAAGAAGAGACCAATGAAGAGCCCCCCTCAACAGGATAAGGTAGACAGTCCGAGGGTATTGAAAAAGCCGCGGACACAAAAACTGAAGATGACAGCTCGGAATGAGCAGAGTACACCTCAGTCCAATAGAAGCACCAAACGCCAGCAGGTGACTCAAATCCTTCGTGAAAATTGACCAAAAAAAGAGAAACGTGCACCTGCGAGACCGACTCGCCCGGACACCTTGCTCGTCAAAGTAAAAGACGGTAAATCGTGCGCGAATATCTTACGGACACTGAAAAGCGATCCAGATATGAGAGAAGTTGGTAACAGCGTAACGAAAATACGCAGGACAGAATCTAGTAGTCTCCTACTGGTCCTGAACAGAAAGGCCCATGAAAGAACAGGAGAATTTCGCTAATTTGTTAAGAGAAAACTGGTTAACAAGGCCAAGGTCACCAGCCGGTTCGATAAAACCTTCAGTTCAATCTCAACCATTGAAATGAAGGATCCCAACGAGCTGACAACTCCTGATGAGATCTGTAAGGCTATTCGTACTCAGACGGGCGCTGAAGGCGTGGACACCTTCGCTGTCAAATCTCTCCGCAAAGCGTATGGTGGTACACAGACCGCATTTCTGGTCCTACCAACAGAGCTTGCGAGGAAGCTGCTAACCCAGGGTAAACTGAGGATCGGCTGGGTATACAGTAGAGTTAGAGAGAAGAACGTAGTCGAGTGTTGCTACGAGTGCCTCGGCTTTAGCCACTTTGCTGCGAAATGCAAGGGCTCAGACCGTACAAAGATGTGCTTTCAGTGTGAATCTACACTTCACTAGGCCAAAGACTGTCAGGCGACAGAAGTAAAGTGCCTTTTGTGCAAGGACGACGAAGATGCAAATCATCGCACTGGTAGCTACAACTGCCCTCAATACCTGCAAGCGATTTGAGATGCAACGAAACCAAGAAGATTAGGTTCCTACAGCCCAACCTCAACCACTGCAAAGCTGCACAAGACATCTTCTGGCAGACTACTCGTGAGCTGAACATCGATATTTTCATACTGTGTGAGCAATATCGCGACATCTATGACTCGAGATCCTGGTCGGCGGACTTCTCCGGAAGAGCCGCTCTTTGGACGCGCAAATGTCAGAAGGTACAAACGAGGCAACGAACAGACTTCCTGAAGACTTCTGAAATATGCTGAATGAAATAACGAATGTGCTCCGAGACAAAAGACCTGCAATAATCGCAGGAGACTTTAATGCATGGGCATCAGACTGGGGTAGCAGACTGACCAACAGGCGAGGTGAATGCCTCCTCGACTCACTTTCAACGTTGGATGTGGTGGTGATCAGCCCCGTCCAACTCGTTAATTTCACCGAAATCTTACAGTCCGAATTTTCGTGGCGCTGACTGCATCTGATGTAAGGGGTAACGTGGTATACTTTGTCACGTGATTATTTGGATTTGTTGACGGTACCGTCTCCCTCGTGTCATCTCAAAAATAGAAACATGTTTAAAGTGAGAAAAATAGCTCGGTTGATGTCAAATAAAAAATGCCAAATTGTGCAGTGAGAGGTTGCAATTCTGGACAAAAAAATTGTCTTGAAAAGAGACATTTTTTTTAAGTGCCAAGTAATGAAGAACGTAAAAAAATGTGGCAAGCAAAATTAAATCGGCCAGATTTTCAGTTAACCTCCAAACATTTTGTTTGTGAAAAACATTTTACACCTGATGAAATAATAAGACAGAAACATTTGTTAAGACAAAATGGAGAAATCCTTGGAGTAGTGAGTATTAACAATATTAAACTCGTTTCGTAATTTTGATTCTGAAATAACTCAAAATTTCGTTTTTTAAATACAATATGTGAAAAATATTTTGTTTGTGAATCGTAGCTGTTATTTGTTGTTCGATATGAATTAACAAGTCACCAAAAATTGAAATTTTATTATTTCAGTCGACGTACAAAATCCCTCGATTCAAACAAGACGCTTTTCCGACAAGAAAAACTAGAACCAGTTGACGTTCAAGACAATACAGCGGATTGTTGTCATGAAAAAAAGAAATCGTCAATGAACCATTATGATGTTGGAGCAGGAATCGGATTGCCCTTGCAAATCAACGAAAAAGAGACTAACAATCATGAGTTCCAAGAAAAATGCGTACACCACTGGGATGGTCGAAATTCGTTTGGAATGACGATAGTGCGAGCCCACAAAAAGTTGTATACAATAAAATGATCAGGACATCCGTTCGGAGAGTGGAAAGATCAGTACCAGCAATAGAGTTGAGCATATTGTCTGACTTAAAATTTAATTTAACGGTCCTGGAAAGCCTGCTTGCTCCAACAACAATCGACGTCAATTTTCAGAAGATGGCGGACATAAACTATATTGAAGACACGTTACAACTGTTGGCTTTGTTGAACATCTGTTCGGGTTATGAAAGTGGACTCAATTTCAGCTCGTCAGTAGCAATCAGACACGTTTGCGATAAGTTGCGTCACCGCGAGTGCAAGTTACTGTTCTAATGCACTGCGCTTTTTCGTAATATTCATTATAATGACCTGAAGAAAGCGCATAAGCGCCAATTAAAATTCATCTTTTCACCTCTTTACCAAAACCTTCTGCTCTTGTTATCAAGCGGAAGCAGATGCTCCAAATGTGAATGCATGATTAGAAGCGAGAAACTGAAAATGAAGCGAATTGAAGCGACTGACGTTGCGTTCAAAAGGATTAGGTTTTTTCAGCAAGAGATGTCCGCTGATCACATATTAAAAATTAAAGTTATCAACAACAAGTTAAAATCAGTCAGTAAAGAAAACAAAATATTGAAAACAGAAGTAGAAAGTTTGAAATCGCAGTCGTCAAAATTAGACGAACAAATCGCAGCGTATAATTAAGACACCGTGGACGACGTGATGGAAAAATTGATAGAGCTGAAGTTTGGAACGTTTTTTGCACGAAAATTTGCACTACACCAAAATAGGTTTCCGGAGACTGCCTTGGACTCAGGAATCCGAATATGCGATTATTTTTTCCAAAAACATTATTTAAGTGCTATACAGCGCCTGTATACGCAGATGACTTATGGTGTCTATGGGGGTCAAAATAAGCTAAAGATAGGTTTCCGGAGACTGTATTCGAATGAGGAATCTGAATACGGAAAATTAACTCTAAAACATCGTTCAAACATGTTTTCAAGTGACAAATCATTTTTTATACAGAAATCTTATCAAACGTTTTTGAAAATTGAATATTTGCTAATAGAAGAAACGAACGTGTTGTTAGGGAGTTTGTTATAGTTAGCTCGTCCGTTCTGTTCCCTCGTTCTTCAATAATTGAGATGTTTCTTCAACTGTCTTAATTCTAGTCAGTATGCAATTTTATGTGTGATTTCTCTTTCTCTGTTGTTACTGAATTATTACAAATGATCAGGTTGAATTGTTTACTTATTGATAAAGTCTTTTTTTTTGCGCCGGCTTGAATATTTATAGCAATATAAATCGACTATTTGAACGCCCTCGATGGAAGTCAACTTTGTAACGCTGAATTTGTATACTCATACATTGTTTGTAAGTATCAATCGCAAGCGAGAAAAGTAGTTTGAGAGTCATCGAAAGCAATAAAATAAACAAGTATAAAAAAAAAGACAGGAAACTTTTGCAAAAGTATAAACCAATTTGATAAACTTTTTTATCGACATTGATGGCGGAAACTTAATCGCCTAAATGAGTGTAAAGGAAGCTCGATAGCGATGCTCCGTTGCGGATAATAAAAAAGCTCGTACATTTTTGTAGAGTTGAGATTTGAGACCGATTTTAAAAGTCGATCGCATCAGAGCAGATTTGCCTTTCGACGACCGATATACGTTGTCTTCCGCCTGTTATGTATGTATGTACGTGTTTTTTTTATTTGATACGCATATTTAAAATAAACTTTCTACAGATAATCGATATTGCATTCTTAGCATGCCTATTCTGCTATGTTTATTATAATTTATTGTAAACTGATTTTTTTTTAACAATTCGATATTTGATCGTTGTTAATTTTATTTGTGAATCAAGAATACAATGAAAAACTAAGATATAAACGTAAAATCAAACAAATTAGAAGTATGGATTAATCGGTGGTACAATATATACTTAAACAAATTATGATTCCTATTTCTGAAGTATATTCTTCAGTATTTTTTTATATTCTTTTGATGAAACTCAGTGATTGCCTTTTTTTCTTAATCAAGTTATTAAGTAAACTGGTAAAATCCGATCTTAAAATGTAAGTTTTAGGTGAGTGAATTTCGAGCCTTTAGAACTGTAGACTTCCACGTCCTGAAAAAATTTTTTTCAAGATTACTATTTTTTTATCGTTTTTTTTTCTTTTTTTTAATTTTTGTTATTCAAATATGAATTTACTCACCACTACCTTCTTTGAGAGTCTGGATTTTCTTTTTCAAAAGAGATCCACGACCTGATAAAAAAGTACAAGATTATTATTCAATTCAATTTAAATTCAAAAAAGAATGGTAAACGTTTTTCAACTCACCAACAAGGGGTGGAAAAGAAGTACTGTCATTTGACAATTCGAACCCTTTGAAACCAGCATGTGCGTACGCTAAAAATTCGATTAAACAAAATTAAAATATATGTTTGAAAAAGAAGAAATCAAACATTCGTCTAAAAGATTCAACTTACATTTTTTGTTGTGTTTGACTGAATCAACTTCACTCGGAGCCTGCAATAAATAAAAAATAAATATTGATTGAACAATAAATAAAAAGTCAAGCGAAAATGATCGATTATAATTTGTTATACCTTGCTGAAAGAAAATTCAGATATCTCGCTTTGCGACGAACTGTAGTCGCAATTTTCTTTAAACCCTTCGTCCACTGACAAAATTGATGTTCTCTGAAAAATATAGAATAGAAAAAATGAAAAATGACAAAAATGTTCAATTGCACATTGGGTAGAAGAATTTGAATTTCAATAAATATCATCTTTGCATACTCCGGATATAGACGAGACATGTCCAGTGGTAGATCTGCTTTTCTCAGAAATACTGCAGGTGCTGAGAAACTTGGACAGAGCAGTGACGGTATGCTTCTTTTTGGGAATACTGAACGGATAATGGATTCCCTCCTTCATTTTTATGTTCATCGGCTCGCAGCAAAAGTCACACAGCGTGTACACCCATCTTTTAACAATTGACATGCTGCAGTATAGAGTGATACTATCCAAATCCTTATGAAACTGAAAATAAAACAGATATACGAATTACAAAAAAGATATACAAATTAAATAAACTAATAAATGAAACAGATTCAGATAAATAGGCAAAGAATTGAAAAATGTATAATGCAGTTTTGTTAACAAAGTTATTTATAAAAGTTGATCTTACTTCACAGTCGATTCCATTGGCGAAGGAAAAAACATCTTTGATCAAATCGTGGTTGGCCAAAACGACGGGGATTGGCGTTTGCTGGCAAACAGTTCTCATTTTCGAAAAGAGAGTTTCTAAGGAGTAAATGGGAACACATTCCATGTCGTCTCCTGGAAAAAAAAATCACCAAACATTTAATATAAATTTATGAAACTTGAAAAATAAAAAAAGATCTCAATAGAAGGATAATCATATATATATATTTGAAATTATATATAAAATTTATATAAGTAAATGTATAATAGTAATATAATTCATATATATTATGAATATATCATATATTATGATATATGAATTATGTATAGTTGAAAAGTATGTAGTTGAAAAAAGATGAAAAATTATTTTCATACGCAAATAGTAAAAAGTTTCTCAACAGTAAGAATATATAATATATGACATATATGATATGATACACATTTATATATTGTAATATAATTATATCTAGTTGAAAAAAAGAACCTGCAGCTTCGCCAACATAATTGAAGAAACATTTAACAACCTCAAAAGATTTAGTCATAGTGTAAACGGGAACTCGGAAAAAACTTTTGTTCTGAGGTCTCTGCAAAAACTCCATCAGGTCGCGATAAATGCGACCGTAATCGTCCTCTCCTTTTTCATATCTGATAGGAATTTGGTGAGTCAGCTTGCTATGGTCGTTAGCTGAACGAGTGTAGCCCAGGTGAGGTTTGCATTTTATGATCCTGTGGAAGATGTCGTCGATGCCATTTTCCAGTGATGTGCGCACCACTGCAAATTCTGCTGGGGCGTACGTGGTGTTGTTCAATTCCACCTCTCGAGCATAGAAGTAATTGACGTGTATAAAGTAAAATATTTTACTTTTCAACTCTGCAAATTTTAATAATAATTTTGAGTATTTCATTTATTTTAAAATCCTTTTCAAGGTAGTTGTACCAATTATTGACATTTCTTTGATTATATATATTTTTCGTATTGGATACGTATAGCAATATAAAATAAATATATAATTTGTTTACAGATCTGCAAATTTTAAACGTATTTTTAATGATTTCATTTGTTGTTGTTTTTTTAATTCTTTTTAAGGCAATTATCGATATTTTTTTCTCATTTTCACATACTTTTCACACTATAAATATGAATTTTCATTTAATATACAATCTGTAATACAGAAATGAATATTTATGTCACGATTACTATCATAAATTATACTATAATTTATTTTCAAAAATTTTATATGAATTTTGAAAAAAATATCAACAATAGGTATAGTAATACTCAGGCCAACATATTTTCTTTGATCGAAACAAATTTAAAAAATGCTAACTGTCATTTTGATAAGCTTCTTGGATAGTTTGTTCGATATCCTCGTTCATCTTGAGGATAAACTCCTTTTTTTTCTGTTCTTCAAGTTCCAACAGATCCACCGATTCTCCAGTGCCAGTAAGTTTGCCTCTTTTAGCAGTGAATTTTTCATTTTTTGCCAAATTTGTATAGTACGATTTATCTCCTTTCGACAGTGACTGTAACAAAATATCAAATTAAATGATTTTTATTTAAAAATATCAACAAACACCATTGTGAAGAACAAAAACACAGCCTTGACTTTTTTTTGACCTTATAATATTTTTAAAAACTGTAAACAAAAAAAACAATTGAACAACCTAAGAAAAGTTTGTGACTTTCAAAACAGGAAAGTAAAAAACAAACATGGACGAGTGTTGTTTACATTTTTTGCAAACATTTGAACGAAAAAAGAAATGTAAATAGAACAAAGAAATAAAGTGTAATAATTTTATTATTTCGTTGGTACAAATTGAGAGAGTCAATTCAGTTGATGAAAAAAAGGAATGTTTTGAAATATGAGAAATTGATAAACAAGATTGGTGTCAAATTACCGTCCATCGTTGGGTACACTGAGGGTCAGCCTGAACATCCTTCAATCCATTAGCAAAAACTCTTCCTTTTCGTTTTTCTTCCGCCATGTAATCAAGCATGAAATAATAAAATGCATTGTGGCACTGACTTTTCGGCATTTTCGAAAAAATTGATCACGATCTGCCTTTGTTTCTATCAATTATTTCAACCGATTTGTTTATTTTGATAAAAGTTTTTAATTTAAATACAATCTAGTTTCAATTGATAATTAAAACAATTTTAATTTCTATTGATAGTTAATTTTCAATTTCAACGACTATTTTCACACCGTATCAGTTCAACAACTGAAGCACGACTGTCGACTGTAACGTTTTGGAATTTAGTATTTATGTTACAGAGAGTTGAGGTCCAATTTCAAGTGGGGTAGGAGAGTGTTATGTTTTTTTCTAAGTAACAGTGTTTACGCTTAGATTAAGAAAAAAAATTCCCTATGGAGTTTTAACATTTAAAATATGGTTTTTATAATATAAGCAATAAACAAATAATAAATATTAAAACATAAAAAAATGAAATGTCTAAATAATAATATGATAAACATTTACTTGACATAAAATTGGTCTAAAATAGCCTATAATATTTGATTACATCAAAACAACGACCCTGTGACCTTGACTCTATTTTTTTAAATATATAGCAGAATTTACATCAGATAAAACAAAAAAATAGAGACTTTCGTATAAATTAATTTGATCTGAAATTGTTTTAGGGAATTTTTATTAGATATGAAATCAAAAAATTAAGCAACCAATTATTCAAATAGTAAATTTATTATAAACAAGAAATTATAATACAATTTTCTTTTATAGAAGTTTATCTTTTCGTTTTTATTTTTGCCCGCCTGTTTGGGACCTTTTCTCTTGTTCGAGAACCCTTTGCCACCAGCAATCTTATGGTTCCTCTTCATCTCCCACTTGATTTGTTTATAGTTGCTGCCATCTGCGTCACTTAGCGTGTTGCTGGCTCCGGATTTAAGTTGTGAGAGACCCTGCTCCTCGAGCATTTCTGCGAACTTCTCCGCCGACATGAACACGTCTTCGCCAGTCAGTTTGCCCTTCTTTTTCTTCTTTGGCATCTCTTCCTCTTCATCAAAATCTATGTCGCTGGCGTCGTCGTCGATGTCGTCCAGATTGAGATCATCATCTTCTTCATCCAATTCCGCGTCGTCCAAACCGTCGTCTTCATTAAACCCGGCTTCATCATCAAAATCATCTTCATCCATCTCTTCGTCATCCAACTCTTCGTCATCTTCAAAACCTCCCTCATCATCAAAATCTTCATCATCTGGAACCTCGTCATCGTCTTCTTCTTCCTCTCCTTCTGAAAGTTGTCTTTTTCCTGGAAATGAAAACGAAATTGTAAAGTCAGAATTAAATCAATTAAAATAAATGTCACCATTTTGTTTTTGGTTTGTTGGTGTACCTTTTTTCTTTAACCCTTGGATGTAATCTGCAGCGATATCAAGGTCATCGAGGTCATCAAGGTCATGGTCGACCTTGCCACCCATCTCGTCCAACATGTCATTGAACTCTTCGCTGTTGACACTCTCGATGTCGTCATTGTCGTCGTCTTCATCTTTTTCCTTCTCAGGTTTGCTTTCCTTTCTCATCCGCAGGTATTTGTACAGGTACAACTCATCGACTGGAATTTTCCTCTCGTCCGTGTTCAAGTACGAGTCATTGTCAACCGACATTTTCTTTAGACCTTGTGGATCGTACACTTGGCCCTTTGCTAGAGGGTCGCCTTTCTTTTTTCGTTCGATTTCTGAAAGCTTCTTCGGGTTTTTGAAGACGTATCGGTCCAGGAATCGGATGGCTGTTAGGTCCTTCAGAGGGTCGCCGGTGTAGTTTATGGTTTCACCTGGATGAAGATAAAATATTATTGAAATTGGGGGAAAAAATGTAGCCAATAAAACTAATAGGTTTAAAATATTTGGTAATGTAAATTTGAGTTTGAGGCGTTCAATCTTATATGAAGGCCTTGATTTTGGAGCCTTAATAATTGGACGTCAAAAATTTGTAAGCCTAAACGTTTGGCGCCAAAATTAATATATCTCAAATATTTGGCGTCCAAAACTTAAAGGACTGAAATTTTTGGCGTCGAAAATTCAAGGCGCCTAAAACTTTCGGTGTCAAAATTAATATATCTCAAATATTTAGCGCCCAAAATTTTACGAGCCTAATAAGTTTGGTGTCAAAACGAATGTATCTCAAATGTTTGGCGCCCAAAACTAAAAGGACTGAAATGTTTGGCGTAAACAATTCAGTGCGTTCAAAATTATAGACGCCTAAAACTTTTGGCGCTAAAATTAAGATATCTCAAATATTCGGCGCCCAAAATATTAGGAGCCTAAAAGATTTGGCGCCAAAAACTCAAAGCGTTCAAAATTTTAGGCGCCAAAAGGAATAAACCTAAATATTCAGCGCCTAAAACAGTGTCGCATTCTAAAACCTTGATAAAAATTATTTTTCTGACCTTTCATAATATTTTTCGCAAACAGTGCCACACTGGGATGAAAGTGATTGATAAGAGCATTCATTTCCTCATACAAAGCATTGTATCCTCCAGCATGAAGAGGGTTCCTACATAACGGATCGTATGGTTTCATTTTATAATCCTCTTCTTCCTTTTTAATTTCAATCTCAGCTTGATTTTTATCATCATCTACTGTCGCAACAGTAACGTTCGATAAGATGATATCATCTTCTTTCGTTGGCTCGGAAGCGTCCTTATTCTTTTTCTTATTCTTCTTCTTTTGCGGTAACGCTTCAACTTCTTCTTCTGTATTCTCAATTTTTTTGTGACTTTTGTGGAAGATTTGTCGAAGATCTCTTCTAGACTGGAACAAAAATAATACAAACATTAAAAATCACATACTTATCCAACATATTTATATACTTTTATGCATTTCTGAAAACTGGAATTTGAAAAATAGTTTTGTATGTTTTGTACCTTTACGATCTGAGATACAACATAAAGGATCGCACAGATCATGTTTGGAGGATAGTACAGCGCCACCTGGAGGATCCTTTTAACAAATGCAGCAGCCCGAACAACACTGTTGTCTTGACGGACAGCGCGAAGGAAGAGATTCAGCAGGACTGCTCGTTTGGTTGCGTTTCCTATCTGGGGGTCGAGCAGTTTCTTGTAGAAGGCTGTATAGAATCGGTCAGCGATGGACCGGGTTTTAGTGCTCACCTGAAATTCAATAATTATTTCTTAATTTGACTTTCTTTTAACTCAAAAAAGAAAACAATTAAAACTTTAAAAACAGCTAAACTGAACTTTACTAAACATGTTCAAACATGTTGCTTAATATAAGATAAATTTTACTATTCTTAATTTTCAGAAATTCACCTGAAACAGCAAATTGAGGGCCATCAAAGAGACATTAAAAGTGCCAACATGGACGACCTTAAAAAGTGCGTCCACATGTTGCTTGATCTTCTCAGTATCAACATTAGCATAATGATAGGCCCTATTGACTCCGCTCAAAATAGCAGCCATCATTTTGCTCTTCGGCTCGCCCTTCTTCAGACACGCTTTGAAAAACGCAAAGTACAAATCAATCAGCGCCGTGGCAATCTCCCCATCCTCCTTGTCCAGTACAAACTGCGTCAGCAGACAAATAGCGTAGTACTGCACCCTGGGCGCCACGTTCGACCTGAACAAAAGTTTCTCCAGCTCGTTCAGCACGACGCCCTTCATGTTCGGATGCTCGTTCAAAAGCTTATGCAAACAGAACACCGCCTTGGAACAGACTTTCGGGCAGGGGTCGCCGACCTTGTTCACCAGACTTGTCAGCAACTTTTGTTCCTGTTCGGAATTGCCGATCAGCAGGTCGCAAATAGCCCCGACAGATTTTTCCCTCAGCGCCTCGGCGCCGTTCACCGCAATCTCACAAATACCATCGATAAAATTTTCGTAGCTCAATTTCAATTGGTCCTCAAAGTACCAGTCGGCCAGCAGTTTGTTCTCGTTATTTTTTTCTACGGTTTTCAGTCGCTCGAAATCCTGATCCTCGAAGCGAACGAGTTTCAGGTCAGGGTGCAGAAGGTCCTCGAGAAAAAGCTCCTTGAGGGAGTGCATGGTGTACATGCAGTGGTCGCTTTTTGAGAGCTTCACTTTGGAGACCAGAAAGTTGATTCGGGAGAGATTGTGTTTCGGGCTTTCCTGGATCAGGACTATGCTGGCAGCGACCTTGTCGGACTCCGTGCCCCGGCTCAGGGCGGTCTTCATCCAGGTGTAATCTGATCCTCGGGTTCTGGATTGTTTTAAATCGTAGGCTGCGGTTTCTCCGTTCAGAGCTTTTTCACCTCGGATTTTCAACTGGCAACTTTCCTCGGTGTCTTTTTTTTCCTTCCGTTTTGGCAACGGTATTTTCCAAATGTGTCCCACCTATTTTGTTATTGAGTCTTGGTTTTTCTTTTCGTTTTGCTCCATCTAAAAACAATTGTTTCATTTTAATTTTGTTTTTTTCGTATGTGAATGTAAAAAATGTTTAATTATTTGTTTTATTATAACTATAATTAATATTACATGTTGTATATTAATTATATTGAATTCATGATTTATATTAATTAAACTCATTGTTATAATAAATATTTTACATTTTAATATGTTTATTTTTTTATATATTTATATATAATATACATTTTTATATATAATGGACATTTGTATATAAAATTATACAGAATTATTAATATTTACTATAAAAATAATTGATAAAATAGATTATATCAGAAGATCCATGTGACAATTTGAGGTTATCTTAAATTGAAACAATTTAAAATACAAACAAAATCATCCGCCTCAATGTTTACATTTATGAAAAGTTTAAAATATTGCCTAAAATGAAAAATAACAAACCTTCACCTTGTATCACACACAAAAATTATCTCCTTTTAAAACAAATCTTCTTGTTTTCTTTTTTCAAGTTGAAATCATAACACACGAATCTGTTTAGTTTGTCACAACAACAAGGTGGGGGCGCCACTGTAGTTTTTTTCATTGCTTTTTCCGCGCGACGTCAAATTGTTGGATTTGTTGGTGGCTGTCAAACAATCATTCCAAAACATTACGGGAATGTGAAAAGAAGGAAAGTCGAGATAACATTGGTTTGTAGGAAAGTAAGACAAGATTTTTGGAATTTGTAAACAAACATGTCGGCGATTACGATCTCGGCTGTTCGTACGAGGACGAGTATCCTTGATAAATCGTTGAGTAAAGGCAAGGGCGAGGTTAGTTTGAGCTGTTTTGCTCTGCTGTTCTCCGAACTGGTGCAGTATTGTCAGAATCGGGTGTACACAATCCCGGAGTTACAGAAAAAGTAGGAGACAATGACTTTTTATAATTTCTGAATGTTTATTTGTTTCCTAGAAAGAGAATCATATATTACATGTATTAACATTTATAATAAAAATGAAAACAAATATATTAAACATATATGTATATAGTTGACCCTCAAGTATATGGCGCCCAAAATTTTAGGCGCCAACAGTAATAGATCCCAAATATTCGGGGCCAAAAGTTTTAGGCGTCAAAAATTCAGGTATTCAAAATTTTAAGCGCCTTAAATTTAGGCACTCGAAATTATGATCGTTAAAATCAATAAATCCTTAGTTTGGCGCTCAAAATTTTGGGTATCTAAAACTTTGAGAGCTCAAAATTTTAGGTGCCAACTTATTAAGTGTCTGAAATTTTAGGCGCCAAAACTAATATCAGGCGTTCAAAATCTAGGCATTCGAAGTTACAGTTGTCAACATTACTAATTGGCGTCCAAAATTCTAAGCACTAAAAGATATCAATTCTAAATATTTGGCTACTAAAATTTTAGGCACAAAGCTAATTAATTCATTCATACATAGATAGTATGATTCTTTTTTCTAGGAATATAAAATTCTAATTATTTATTATAAAATTGATCTAATTATCTTGAATGCTGCAGACTTTCAGAAATGGGAGCAGAAATTGGTCACCGTATGACAGACCTAATAACGATCCGGGAAAAGAACAGCAAACGCGAAATCAAATTGTTGAAAATGTTGACGTTCATTCGTGGAGTCCTGTGGAAAAATTTGTTTGGCAAAGAGGCTGACAAGTTGGAGCATGCAAATGACGATGAGAGGACGTACTATATCATCGAGAAGGAGTGCTTGGTTAACAAGTACATCTCGGTGCCAAAGGACAAGGGCAGCTTGAATTGCGCTTCCTTTGTTGCTGGAATCATCGAAGCTGTTCTTTGTGACTGTGGTTTTGTAAGATTTGATCTTCTATTTTGGAATATTGATACAGAAAAATATATAACTTCAATTTTCATTTTTTTTCTTTTTTCAGCCTGCCCAAGTGACTGCCCACTGGCACAAAGGTACAACATACATGATAAAGTTTGATGAGGCTGTAATCAGCAGAGACAAACAACTGGAAGACAGATAAATGAGATAAAAGCCATTTTACTAGCTGCATCTCAATCTACTTCAAGTAAAACGAAAATTGCATATTCCACTTGCAACAAGTGGCACAAATGTTCATTGGAATCGTTGGAAACAAAATGAACAGCCCCAAATAATGTTGATAATTTATTGAAAAGTAAAGTTGTATCTTTCGACAGATCAATCCGGAACTATTTTAACAAAACTATAAACAATAAAAGCTCTTTTTTCCATCTAAGTTAACCGCCGAACTTCTTCTCCCTATCGTAGTAAGACACTTGGCCTGTTCTATACATATGTTCTCTTCCATCCTGAAAACAAACAATAAAATTAACAGATAATTTGTACCTTTGTTTTATATAAGAAAAAATTGTGTTATTGTTAATTAGAAAAATGCTTCAACTTACTCGTTGTCTTTTCATCACTTTATAAAAGAAAACCATGGGCACTATTGTTACACCCACAGCAAACATGAAATTTTTCCAGGAAGGTTTGAAAATATAATCGTAGCAAATTTTAGACGATGTCCATCTTTGAATTGATTCATCGAACTGTAAGATAGAAGAGGTTTTTATTTTAGAAGATATTGTTAGTTTCCAAAATATTTCCAAAAGTTTTAAATAAATTCTTAATAGAAAATTAGAAATAATATCAACATTTTAAGAGTAAATATTAGAATTTTATAAAAAGTATTTTGTTCATATCTGTGGCTGTAAGGAACAACCAGTTAAGTGATATAGGATTTACATATACACTTAACTGGTTTTTCCTCAAAGCCACAGATATATGGTCAACATATGATTTTTGATATAATATACCAACAATATGTTTTATGAATGGACAATATGTGATCCTTTTAATTAAGAAATTCATACTCTAAGTGAATGTTTGACAATTCGTCAAAATTCTGATAAACAGAGTTATCTGCCAGTATTTCTAAGCCACGAAATTGAGGTTGATCAAACTAACCATCTCGCCCTTAACATTGGGATTGTAAAGGTAATTCTGATATCGCTCTCGCATCATCCTTCTCCTGGCATCCTTCCATTTGATGGCCTCCAATTGTTTTGATGAAATATCATACGTTTCCCGTCCTGACATTGTCAATCTGCAAAATTTTCATTTGATATTAAAATAGTTACCCTTGACACTAACAATAAAATCAACATTGAACCAATATTCCAACGTCAAAAACAACCAAATTTAATACCAAACCATGTACTGTTTTCTTACTTCTATTTTTACCAACTTTGATCTGTTTTTTAATCAAGATTAAACTAAAACAGACGACGGTTCAGGATTTTGTCTGATTTTTCCCTGAGCGCAAGGTTAGGTCAGGTTAACTAACGTTAGGTTAGATTTTCCCTCACGCATGCGCGTCCACTACATAAAATAGAGGGGAATTTAAATCCGAAAAAGACCAATCTGATCGTTTTAGAATATTTTCATTACTGAAAATATTAAAAAATTGTTGAACTCTTAACTGAGAAGATTTTTGACAAATTTATATTTTTTATTTCTTATAAGAAAAATGACAATAGAAACAATTGTTTGTTGCAATAAAAAAAACTCGAGACACGTCGCGCCATCAGGCGGCCGAAAATGGAACTAAAAGAAAAAGGTGGGGAAGGAAGAAGAGAGAGACAAGAAACACGCCCCTGTTTCCGACTTTCTTAAATCTCACAAGTTTTTCAACCTCCGGACAAAATTCATCGTCGAAAAATCAAAATTTGAATTACGGATACTCGTTCAGTTGATTTCAACCGACGCTAAAGTTTTGTCGGTGTTGTTTTAATCAGACGGCCGTTTGACTCGAGCAGTCCCGGCCAGTTTCGTACACACAACATGGCCGGACGTGGTGGATACGACGATTCGAGGTAAGTTTGTCGAATAAAAAGCAGCCAAGCGGGCAAAAAGCGTCGAAAATTGCGTGCGATTTTGTACTTAGCTGCGTCACGAAAAAATGAGCCCGAGTCATGTTGGCTTTCGTCGTTCCTCTCGTTTTAAGGTTAAGTTCCGCGGGCTCGCGCCTCACCAAGGACGCGTCTGCTTTTTGAGCTTTTTTCTAGAAAAAAATGCGCCCCATTTGGTGCGGATGATTCTTGCCCTTTGAACCCACACGTTTATTCATCAACCGTTGACCGAAAACAACAAACTTTTGATCGACACGAATTTTAGGTTAATCGCCCAGGAACTCGCGCGACAACGAACCATTTTTTTACGCGCACACGTTGTTTTTTCTCCCACCCTCTTTGTTTTGATTTTTTTTATCAGCCAATCCAAACATTCATTTCATTATTATTTTAACATTTTCAATTTTCAAATCGACAAAAATTTAATTTCTTTAAAAAAAAAATATTTTTTTTTTTCATTGCATTATTTGTTGTTAATTTTTGTTTGTTTACTTTAGTATAATATGAAAAAAAATTGAAAAATTTTTTTTAATTTAAAAAAAATGATGTTTATTTTTGTGGATGTAAAAGGGGCTCATTTGAATGCAAGCGTGTGTCAAAAGTTGATGAATCACTGTGATTAAAGCTTGAAATTAAAAGAAAAATTGCTTGTTGAGTGTTAGATCAAGGTGTAATTTGATATTTTGACGTTGAAAGAAAATTTTTTGGATGAAATGAAGTAAAATGGAATTGTTGGTTTTTGTTACAGAGATTATTCAGGTGGTGGTTATTATGGATCGAGAACGACGAGACCATTACCTGATAAGGAGCCTTTCACAGCTTACGTTGGAAATTTGCCTGATGGCATTGTCCAGGGCGACTTGAATAAGATATTCCCAAACTTGAAAGTAAAGAATATCCGCTTGGTCAAGGATAAAGAAACAGATAAGTAAGTTGGAAATAAAACGATATGAAATACGTATTAATGTAAAATATTGAAACTTGAAAGCAAATTGCTCTTATATTATTATATATTTTTTAAATTCATTTACTGACTAGTAAAAAATCATATTATTAATACATTAACATTATATTTTAGCTATAAATTATGAACTTATAAATATATGTTTGGCAGCAAAATTTTGGGCGCCAAAAGTTCAAGACTTCAAGATTTTGGAACTTACAATTTTGGGCGCTGGAGATGATGAGTTCCAAATATTTGGCGTCTATAATTTTAGTTGCATCTTACATTTTAGGCGTTCGAAATTTCATACGTACATAATTTTAGGCGCTCATAAATTGTTTATTCCCAAAATATAAAATGTTTGGAAGATATTTCCAAAATTTTAGACATCTGTAATTTTTAGGCGCCAAAAGTAATAAATCTGAAACATCTAATCTGAAATTCTAAAAATTTGGCTTCTAAATGTTTAGGTGTTGAGCTAATTTATTAATTTACTTATTCATATATGAAAAATTTATTCTTTTTTTTATTAGAGTTGTAGAATCCTATTTATTAAAAGTAAATAATATCAGTATGGTCAAGAATAAAGTAAGTTGAAAATTAAACGATCTAAAAGACCTATAAAATTATAATACAAATACATAAAATGAAAATATGATTGTAAAAAAGTTTAACAACAAATTGAGTGAACATAATTCAGTTCCATTTCTTATTACAATTTTATTGATATTTTAGTACAAGTTTATCGTTACTTTTAATGACACAAGTTTCTGTTACTAACAAAATCGTTTTTAATACCCAAATGGATGTGTTACATAATCACAAATTAACGTGACGAAATGAGCTGCGATTATTTTTATATTTAATTTTCGATAATATAAAATCTGATAACATTCTGAATTACACATAAATATATAACATTTTATTTTACTTTATTTGGATCAAAAAACAAAAATAAGCATCAATTAATAAAATCAATTAAATTGATACTCATTCTTATTATTAATCGAACTATTAGAATTAAAAAAAAAGGAAATAAAATGAAAATGGAGAATAAAAAATTAAATTAAAAATTAAATTAAGTGAATGAAAATTAACAAAAAAATGTTACTTTTACAGATTCAAAGGCTTCAGCTATGTCGAATTTGAAGACCGCGAGAGTTTGCAGGAGGCGTTATTGTTGAACGGCGCTGTTGCAATTGATAACAGTGTGATAAAAATCGATGTTGCGGAGGGTAAACGCAATGACAGAGGGGGCGGCTTTGACAGAAGGGGTCGCGGTCCTCCCGGAGGTTCTGGCTTTGGTCGGAGGGATGATAACCGTGGAGGAATGGATGATTACGGAAGCAAATATCCCAGTAAGTCAAATTTCCATCTTCCTAAGGAACAAACAAATTGAACGAAAGGGAAACACAAACTCTTCGTAGAGTAATTGCAATTTCAAATTAACTCATAGTACAAGTGCAATAATGATTTAATAAATTCTTACAGCTAAGTTCGTTATTTTATTTTGTCTGTATACAAATTAAGATAAAGAGACAATGGTTTTTTTATTTTTCCCGCCAAATAATTGGAGGAAAGAAGAACAATAAAATTTATAATTATATGTATAAATTTCATATTGAAGTGGTGTTTTTTAATTTGGTTGAAATCAATTTTATAGGAGGTTCAAGCGAAAGAGGAGGTCCCAGACAAGGCGGTTCATTCTCGGACGCACGAGGAAACCGAGGCAATTATGGACACTTTGATGAGATGGGCGAGGGAAGCAGCAGCGACGGCCGAGGAAGCCGGGACGGCTCAGGCCGTGAATGGAACCACTTCCACGGTGGGCGCTCCGCCGCTGGCCCGCCCCCCGGTGGTCCACCCGCATCCGGTGGTGGGTACCGCTACAACCGTCAGCAAGGCTACGGCCCTCCGGACCGAAAACCTGAACCATATATTCAACCTCCCCCAGCAGGTAGATTATTCTTCCTCGGAAGATGCGTCTATGGGGTCTCGTGAACTTTTTTTTAGTTCCGAGCTGTTTGAATTGGAACAGTCCTATGCGGAGAAAAGAAAACACAATTTACTAATTCACTAAATTTTGAAATTAAAATTTACATTCTTTGTTGCTTAAATTTGAATTTGATAAATTGGTTTTGTTGTTATTTTGTAAAATTGATCATTTTTATAAGTGAAGATTTTTTCTCCGTGTAAAGAAGTCTTATTTGGTTGTAGTATTGTTTTCTATTATTGAAATTTGATTTGTTTAGTTGGAGTGGTTGTATGAAGTATGGTAGAATTGAAATGTTTGGTATTCGTTTTTGTAGATACGTCTGAGAGGAAGCGTCTGGTTTTACAACCGCGCACTAAACAGGATCCGCTGAACACCGTCGCGGAACAAAGGTCGAGTTCGATCTTTGGATCAGGGAGACCAAGGGAGGAGAAGAATGAAGGTCAATAAGCGCCCCGATCGTTCGTCGATCCAAAATACTAAGAAAATAATAATAATAAAACAGATAAGAAAAAAGTAACCTATAAGATCAAGAAACCGAGAACCACCAATCAGAAAAGAATGGAATCAACTTCAGCAGGCCCTTCCCACCTTCGATGACGTCTCGCCGAGCGATTGGTCGGAAATGAAACGTGGACAAATGAAAAACTTAGGAAAAAAATCATACCAAAAAAACAAAGAGGAATCATCTGATTGATGGAGGAACATTGCACGGCGAACGAGATGATTTTTGAGGATTAAAAAACAGGAAAGAAGAACGGAGATATCGTAGCACGCTCTTCGTCCTCCTTCTTTCGGACTTTTTTTGCTCCTCGACGTTTTTGTCTCATTATCTGTCTCTGTCGAACGACGACTTGCAAATGGAAAAAAAAAGAAAAACGGAATGAAAAAACCAATTGTACATTACGAATTTTTGTTTGTGTTGATGATTTGTCCTGTTTGTAAGTTTTGTCATTTTATTTGAAACTGTTTTTGAAGGACGAATCGAGGCAAGTTCGAGCCACGCTCGATCATTACTGTTTACCACAGGATTTTGTTCTGTCAAACGTTAATGTACATCACTCAGCACATTCAGTTACCGAAATAAAAATGATAAGCAGCTAACGTAGCATCGACTCGTAAATCCGTGTAATGTATAATTAAAAAAAAGATGAAAACAAATAATTGCGAACTTGAAAAGTAAGCCAAGAGTTTTGATGCGTTTATTATTGTCACGCGCTCCCCTTCAATGTGAATATTCTATTTTAATTTAAAAGAAACAAAAACATAAAAAAAACAACAAAAAAGAAAATACAACGTCTGTCATACATTCGTACTTTTTGTAACTACCCTCTTGATATTAGTGAGTAATTTTTTTTGCTTTAGATTTATTTGGCTATAATGTTACGACTATATATAGTTATTTACAATAAACGCTGTCATATAAATGAATCGCCATTTTTCATTTCATTCGAGGGAGGATCTCATTTTTCAAGATCAATATTCAGATCAACAACTTGCGATTTTATGAATGCTCCCCCCGCAATTTGTATTTCCTCTTTCAATTTAACTCGATCAGAACAAACGATTCGTCGCGGTTTTTTTCTCTCTATCTCTCTTTCAACTACATTCAATTACTTTTATCAACTTATAATAGATGTAAATAAATGGTACTCTGCTTCTGAAAATAATTTGAATAGTTTTATTTTTCAACCGTTAAATGGAATTTAAATATTCAAATTTACAGTTTTGTTAATATTTAAAAAAAAAATTGAAAGTGAACTAAAAGTAAACAATATGTATATGTTAATATATGTGAATTTATATAATGGATATAGAAAAAAAAATATGAATATATATTTACAACTTAGAAATGCAATTCATCAGTTTCAGGGTGAGGTTTTGACTGTTTTTCATTTTTTACGCTTAAAATTTATGTCAACATTTATTAGTTTTGGCGCCACATATTTTAGGCGTCAAATATTTAAGATATATTAGTTTTGGCGCCAAAAGTTGTAGGCGCCTCAAATCTTGGGTATTAAATATTTGAAATTTCTTATTTTGGCGCCAAAAGTTCTAGGCATCTCAAATATGTTGGGCGCCAAATATTCAAGATACATTAGTTTTGGCGCCAAAAGTTGTAGGTGCCTCAAATTTTGGGCGTTGAATATTTGAGATATATTATTTTTGGCGCCAAAATTTCTAGGCGCCTCAAATATGTTCGGCGTCAAATATTTAAGATATATTAGTTTTGGCGCCAAAAGTTTTAGACGCTTCAAATTTTGGTCATTTAAAATTTAGTAGCGGTCTTAAAATAGTGGCAAAATATTTAAAATGTATTATTTTGGCGCCAAATATTTGCAATTAATCATTTTGAGTGCCCAAAAAATTGGGCGCCGGATATTCAATACTTATAATTCTGCTTCGCAAAATATTCGAAAACCACAAAAAAAAATTTTTTAAATACATCTATAAATGAATAAACAAACATAAAATAATAAATTTAAATCAACAAAACTAATTGCAATAACATAAATTAATAATAACAAATAATAAACCGCACAAAAAATCGTAACTTTTGACAATTATTGCCACGCCTCAAACCTCCCCCCTTCGCACACTGTTTCGTTCTTTTGTCATTCTTGGTCATTCTATCTGATTCCATAGTTGACAAGCGCAAAGTGTACCATTCTCTCCTTTCAGGTTAGGTCGGGTCTTGTTTTCGCTCGTTAATTAATCATTGTTGTTCCAAAAGAAAAATAAGTTTCTAATTGTCAGCAGGGGAAATGACGAGTCGTTGACGAAACGTCACTGTCAGTCTCCTTTTCTTTTCTCGCTTGGCGTCGCCGCGCCACCGCTACGTCTTCTTAGTCTGCATTCTAACGCCACCACTGCCATCAACGTAATGTCGAGCGAGAGCGTCAAATCGGTAATTATCGTATTATTCATTATCTAACCTGTTTGTTTATCTGATATCAACCATCACATCCCGTTTAAATCTCGCTTTCCGAGGTCAAAGACTTTTTTGAAGGTCAATTTTGTTTTGACTTCGAATCTTAGGTTAGTTTCTCGATTTACATCAAAACTAATATTTTTATTTCAAATTGCAATTTTTATTTACACAATTTCTCCTCCCAATCTTTCGTTTATTCATTTCTTTATGTACAATAAATTCAAGTTTCATTTTCAGTTTCGTGTTTGTGTTATGAATCATCAAATTTTTGTTGATGTCGATTGTCAACTCAGCAGGTTTGGATTGTGAAATTGTAACAACAACGTTTCATCTTTGTCCTTTTTAATTTACAGTTTTCCAGCCTGGAAACCCCAGGGTACGTGGGTTTTGCCAACCTTCCGAATCAGGTACATAGAAAATCGGTAAAAAAGGGTTTCGAATTTACGCTGATGGTCGTGGGCGAGTCCGGGCTCGGCAAATCTACTTTGGTCAACAGTCTTTTTCTCACGGATTTGTATCCTGAACGAGTAATTCCAGATGCAATTGGTAAGACGATTTTTTCCATCAGAATTTTATGTTTTCCTCAGAAGCAAAATTTTGAAAATTGAAATTTGAAATTGCAGAAAAAACAAATCAGACGGTGAGTCTCGAGGCATCAACTGTGGAGATTGAAGAGAGGGGTGTAAAATTGCGGCTGACTGTTGTGGATACTCCCGGTTATGGAGACGCAATCGACAATACCGACAGTTTTCGTGCCATTATTGAATACATTGATGACCAATTCGAGAGGTTCCTCAGGGACGAGAGCGGACTCAATCGGAGAAACATCGTCGATAATAGAATACATTGTTGTTTCTATTTCATCTCGCCACTCGGCCATGGGTAAACTAAATTGTTTGCTCTTTCTATTTTTAATTTTTCAGTTTGGAGCTGAGTGAATTCCACGTTTTAATGATCTCAAATCATCGTTTGAATTGTAGAAATCGAACAAAAAATCATCTCAATTCAACTCTTCAGTGTTTTGAGCATTAAAAAAAAAATTTTTTGGATGTATGTAACTGTTTAATTATATTAAATTTTAATTCTATAAACAGGGTTGGAGCAAACGTAAATTGTAATGAAGAGAAGCAAAGTTGTTTTGCAACAACTGTATTTTATTTTTTTACATTTGATATCGCGTTGCAAAATATATTTAATGATTGATTAGGTAACGTAAATTGATGTGAAAAAGGAGAATCATTAAAGTAATGAAGTTATATAAATCATTTAAGGAACACTGATTTTTTAGTCAGAGAAACTTAAATTTAGAATTAAAATTAAAGGTTTGTGTCCTGTTGAATGAAATCTGATTCATATATATTGTGATATATAATCTTGTATTATATTATGTATGATTTTATAAATGAAACTATAAATAGCTTTATACGTGATATTTTTTTGTGTATAGTGTCATATATAGTTGCATATAGCTTTATATATGACATCATACATAATTACGTGAATTCTCATATATGGTAACACATATAGTTTCATATCTGGCGTCAAAAATAGTCATGAAAAACTCCACATGGCTTTATATACAGGCACGTATGGCTTCATAATATATGACGTCATGTTGCTATTCTTATATATACTTTTTATGTAAAGTACTAAAAGTAAATTTTTTAATTTTTAACCTGTGTCTTTGTATAATAAATATAGTCCTGTGAATCTTAATATTCGTGTTGGAATTTTGAGGTCTCTAAGACTTAAAACAGACTTACCAAACCGTCAATAGTACCGTTAGAAATTTTGTATAAAACTATCATACACATATCCTAATATACGTTGTTCATGATGGAAATATAAATTGAAGTAAATTTTATATTATTATTTTAAGAAAGTCATCGTCATGAATATTATATATTTATTAAAAATTTGTTTAACGTATTTATTTTCAACTGTTATTTAATTATAAATTTGTTGATTATTATTTATTAATTATTATCTACTTAATCTTCCATGAAGTACATCCTCTAACATTTGACACAAAATTTAAATGAATGCTGACAATAGATTCATTAAAAAAATATTTTTATGACTAGTTTTTTACGAAATTTTGTTTCGCATATATTTGAATGAAACAAATTATTTATTATAATGTTTTTGATTGTAGGTTGAAGCCCTTGGATATCGAGTTCAATGAAACAACTGCACAACAAGGTAAACATTGTGCCAGTGATCGCAAAAGCCGACGTGCTGACGAAGAAAGAGGTGCTGCATCTGAAAAAAACGAGTAATGGAAGAAATTGAGGGCAACGGAATCAAAATTTACCCACTTCCTGATTGCGACAGCGATGAGGACGAGGATTATAAGGAGCAAGTCAGACAACTCAAGGAGGCTGTGCCGTTTGCAGTCTGCGGTGCAAATACTCTTTTGGAGACCAAGGGCAAGAAAGTTCGGGGGCGCCTCTATCCTTGGGGCATCGTCGAAGTTGAGAATCCGGAACATTGCGATTTTATCAAGCTCAGGACTATGCTCATGTAATTTTTTTTTGTTTTATGGGATATAAATTTGTTCAATTCAGGGTGAAAATATGTTTGTATTTGGTGTATGAAGTTTTAGACGTCTGAAACTTTTGGCGCCTAAATTAGTATATCTCAAATATTTGGCGTCTGGTAATTTACGTACCTGAAATTTTCGGCGCCCAAACTTTTAGGTGTTCAATAATTCAGGTACCCATTATTTCAGGCGGCTAATAATTTAGGCGCCCGACATTTTAAGGCATCGAATAATTTAAGCGCCCAATATTTTATACGGTAAAACTTTTGGCGCCTAAATTAGTATTTTTCAAATATTTGGTGCTTATTATTTTAGGCGCCTAGTAATTTCGGTACCTGAAATTTTAGGCGATCAATAATTTAGATGAAATTTTAGGCGCCCAAACTTTTACGTGCTCAATAATTTAGGCGCCCGATATTTTAGGCATCGAATAATTTAAGCGATAATTATTTTAGACGGCTAAAATTTTGGCCCCAAAACTAACAATCTAAAATATTTGGCGCTCAAAATTTTGGCGCGTCAAATTAGTATATCTCACATATTTGGCGCTTACTTTTAGGCGCCGAGTAATTTAAGTACCTGAAATTTTAGGCATCGAATAATTTAGGCGCCCAAAGTCTTAGGCATTGAATAATTTAAGCGCCCAATATTTTAGACGGCTAAAACTTTTGGCTCAAAAACTAACAAGTCTCAAATATTTGGCGCTCAGAATTTTAGGCGCCTAAAACTAATAAATCTCAAATATTCGACGCCCCAAATTTTGGGCGCCAAAATTTATGTATTCCACATAAAATTTTTACTCTCTCGAAATCAGCTCAATTACAATATTAAATTTTATCTTCAATTCCACAGAACCCACATGCAAGATTTGCAGGAAGTGACACAAGAAGTTCACTACGAGAATTATCGCAGCGAAAGACTGGCAAAGGGCGCGCCAGTTCCTCCTCGTCGACAAACGTAATTATCTAATCAAACAACAATTTGATACATTTCCACTTGATTCATTCTTTTCTCAACATACTTTTAACTCATTTCCGTTTTGTTTGAAATTTCAGCATCGTCGAAAATGACAATAAGAATAATGTCGTCTCAGACAAGGATCGCATCCTGCAAGAAAAGGAAGCCGAGCTTAGAAGAATGCAGGAAATGCTTGCGGCGATGCAGGCGCAGATTCAACAGCAGCAATCGTAACCATTTGTCTTCGTACCGTAATAATTTAAAAACGAACCATTTATTTCTTGCCAGGTGCCGTTACAATTTCACGTTTTATTTCAAATAAAACTCAATAACTAAACAACAATAGGAGAAAAAAAGAGAAATAGTTTGGCAAGGCACACTTCCTGTTAGAAGACTGCAACTTACGAATTAGTTTGTATTTGAAAAAGGCCCGAAAACGTAGAGTGCCTTTTTTTCTAGCGGTCTACAGTTACTAAATATTAAAAAATGTGGTTTTTAAAAACAATTTTTCGGCGACACTTTCGAACCTCGACATATCTTAAGCATGAAAATCATACAACTTTGATTGAGATATTTTTAAACAAGAATGGCTATTTTCGCAAATATTTTCGCATAAACAATTTGTAAGAAAAGGTTTGCATTCCTTCCAGGAACATACGAACAATTTTACTCAGATGTAGATTTAAGACAAGTTTATAATAAATCGGTAGAGCAAGAAAGCAAACATAACGAACAGATGCAACGAGTATACAAAAACAAAAGACTCAGCGTTAGTTTTAAATTTGTACTTATGCATAGTTGTAGTTTAAGATATTTTTTTAAAAATCACGTAAGAGTTTGACACTTTTAGTCAGTTTTTTTTAATAACATGTATTATATCAGTGTTTAAACGTACTATTTTTATGATGCAATACAATTTCATAAGCATTTTGCAACCGGATTGTTTTCTTAAAACCCGATAATTGGAACTGGACTTTTTATACCAAATAAAACAACGGATTTGAAGTTTTTCAATTTATTCATCTTATCTATGCATATAATAATCTATCGCTGTTGAAAATGCTGCAAATCCTGCTGCTCCAACTATTCCTGCTTTTACTCCAGCTTGAAAAAATGATAACATTGTTATAGTTTGTTAAAACTAAATTTTCATTCATGTTTGTTATGATTCATTTGTGTTTCTGATTTTTTCAAAAGAATATTTTGTTTACCACGTAATCCTATAAGTCCTCCAGTTAATCCACCAGCATAAGTACCATTTTTCCAATCACTTTTACCACGATACTGAAAAGTAAAAAAATAACATTAAGCTGCTGATAAAAAGTTAGATAACACGTTATTTGAGCGTTTAAGAAATCGTTATTACAGATTCAATAGCACACTCGATGCCTGAGAAGACAAGACCAATGACTGCAAAATTTTTTGCATAACCTAACGTCGTCGTTTTCATTTCAATAAAAATTTCTCTAGCTGTTTGTTGCTTTTCTACCGCTGCAACGTTTGGGTTTACACTTGAGGAGAACAGACCAATTGCCGCTCCCAATCCATATCCTAAAAAAAATAAAAGTAAATAAGAATCATTATACATAGAAAAAGAGTAACTAAAACGAATTTTAGTGTGTACGAAATAAATCGCAAGGAGTACAATTAATATTGTATTCATTACAACATAGATTTTAATTTTTATAATTTAGACTACAATATCATTTTTTCTGTCCCTAGAAAAAAGTCAAAACATAAAAAAACAATCGAACTTTAAAGAAATAAAAAATGATGAAAATTCAGAAAATATGATTGTCATTTAAATTTTCATTTCAGATTACAAAATTCCATCGATTTCTCTTTGGTATTAAAAGCATGTCAAATTTTAGAATAAATGGAAATTACCTAATACACAGCTCATCAAACTTTTGAAAGCACAACTTTCCATCGTGGATTCAATCATCTTTTCTTCTTTTGACTTTATTACAATTTGGCCCATAACACTTGGAATAAAAACGTTGGTCCGTTTTTTCCATGGATCAACCATAAAATATTTCGCTATTTCGTCTATCTCCTTCTCCGTCACCTCTGTACTTTTTGATTCTGTATTCATCTTGGCTCAATTTCGCATACCTAAAAAAACAACACAAAATAAATTAAAATCCAAATTTTCTTTCAAGATATCATAAAAATACATCATTTCAAATACTTAACATCAAAAACCAATTTTTTTATCACCCTCGAAATTGTCAATTCACTAATTAAAAAACCAAAATTCACAATAACACCGATTAAATCATTTTCTATTTACCTTTTTCATGGGGGGATAAAATTCAATTTCAATTTTCAAAATAGGTTATCTAACCTACAGAATCGCACCATAATCAGCTGTAAAAAAGTGAAACAGATTCAACAAACCGAACCGCATTGAAAAAAGACACTTTGCCCGCACTATTTTTTAGGTTAGCTCTTCACTTTGTTTTCAAATTTTTATCCAAAACCGATTTTAGTCAGTTTGATTCTCAAATTAACCGCGAAAATCAAACAAACAACATTTTTCCATAACGTTAATTATTAAAACCTCACAATTTGCACACTTTTATAACAAATTGTGTTTTTTTGTACAATTTCAATTTTTCAAGTTGGCAAAACTGGTAACATTGATTGCAAACAAAATCAGAATTAAAAACACAATTTGCTCCTCAGGGTCGGGTCAAGGACAACGGTTTGGTAAACAATAACAAGTGAAGGTCATGTTATTTATTTAAAACTCGAGTTTTGTTTTGTGGGATGACGGAAAATGTGAGAAAATAAATAAACAAAAGTTGGAAATTGATCGCAGTTGGCAACACTGTCACAAGTGGCGCGCGCATCGCCGATACAAAATGAAACATGGCGGTTTAGCAGAGAAAGAGAGTCGGTGGCACGCGCGTCACAACGGAACTGTGTTTTGAAGAAACAAATTCAGAAGGATTGAAGTGTTTGATCGGCGTATTGGTCGCGTGTCACTTGGTAGACGAGAGCAAACATGTCCAAGTCGGAGGAAAGTGGCGCGTTCGCCGGCGGCGACGCCGCCGACAACTCGAACGAATCTTCCGCGGACACAGGATCGTCGCGAGGCGGCGGTGACTTTGAGACCAAACTTGAAACCGACCGTAGCAAACGATTTGAGTATCTTCTCAAGCAGACCGAAATTTTCTCTCATTTTATGACCAACAATCAACGTGACAAAAGTCCCATGAAGGTAAACTATTTTTCATTGTTGATTTGTAAAAATGTTGTTTTTTTCTATTTTTGTTTTTTTTCTATTTTTGTTGTTTTTTTTAAATTTTTGTGTTGTCTACTTTTTATTCGTTAAATTTTGTTCTACTTTATTATTGTTTTTTAAATTCTTTTTTTTATTTTGTTTAATTTTTGTTTTGTCTTATTGTAGGTTTTTTTGAAATTTGTAATTATTTTGTATTAATTTGGTTGTTTTGTTTTGGTAGTCCC
>JAAMPD010002804.1:0-12921 GCA_025266255.1 Trissolcus basalis
AATAGAAACAACCATGACAAGTTATTGTTCCAATTACTGATTTAAATTAATATGTATAAAATACATAAATATACATAAATTAATATGTATAAAACTAAACTAGACACGAAATGTTTAATACAACAATTAATGAATTAATAATTATTCCATGTCAATTTTTTATGAATACGGGCCATTGATAATATTAATTTCAGGACTTTTTCTGTAGAACGCAGTAATTGGGACATCCGCAGTAATACCCACATTTACCCTATTCATTCAATTTTATCAAATGTTATTAATAATTTAGAAGCAATAAAAAACTAAAATTTGCAGTATAATTTGATATAAAAATATTGCTTACTTCAAAACTGACAGTATTGCTAATGCATAGAAAACGGCTATTATAATTATATTATCCAAGTGGAGAATAAAGAATACACAATATATGATAGCAGCCCCATGCCAAATGCACTTGAAATAAAAATTATTTGCAAATAATAAATCAAGTTCGACAAGGAAAAACTTTCCCTTCTGAGAGGGATAAAATATGCCAACGAGAAGGGGCAGAATGCTTATCAAAAGACCACCAGAAAATTGAACAGCTGCAAAAAATAAAGGTTTCTATGATTATTGAATTACAAATATTAAATGTGCGGAAGCATTTATATTCATATGTAATTTTATGGATTAAAAAATGATATATATTAAAAAAATATAGTTAAACAAAATGAAAAATAAATAAGAATGAAAAAAATAAAATTACTTACTGAAAGTAATTTCAGTTAGTCTCCGTCCCAGCATAAAATTTTGATGAAAAATATCTCTGTCTATTTTTGTGTCAAAATATGAAAAATTGAAATCCACTGATTCGTACATAAATTTTGTCTGAAAAAGTCAGGAATGAATCAAAACAAGCAAAATAAGAAAGATAATGAGATTGTTTAGTATAAGACAAAGTACTAACTATTTTTCGGGTAACAAAATTATTAAAAGCATGAACTATTACAAAAATATGAGCCATCACCCAAGTGAGACTGCTAATTTTATCATCTATTGTCTGCAGTTGCAGGACATAATTAATCTGCGACATAAGGATGAAAGGTTATAATCACAACTGGTTTTAAAAATCAAAATTAAAATAACGTGTTCACATGTATTAACGAAAATGATCAAATTTGAATGATGTGTTGACATTTTTTGTCTTGTTAATTTTCAAAAGATGACACATCGATGAAGTTCAACAAAAAAATGCATGTTTATTTATGATCATCTATTCATCTAAAATGTTTACGTTGTTAATTGCTGTTTGTTTTTTCATACAAACAAATAAAATCCAAACCTTGTGTATTCTTCTCATTGGTCATTATTATTTACCTGGCCAGAAATTACGTAAGTGCTGATTAACAATTCTACCAAAAATCCAATATTTCTATGAACCAATTTTTGTGCAGGCCATTCGAAAAGTGCATAGCACAGATATTTCTGAACGTAATAATATTTTTCAAATACTCTTCCACTTTCGTACACTATATATGCACTTTTCAATTTGGCTTTTCGACTTTTCCCCTTGACATAGTTCTGTTTGTGCATAAAAATGTTCCAACAAGGATAAAGCATTTTGTGGTTTTGTTAAATAAAAACTGAGAACATTCTATTGTATCAGGTTTCAATTATATATATCAGGTTTTTTCCCCTTCTTGTACTATCACTTCCTCATATCAAAATAAAAGAAAAAAGAAAAACCATGATTCTCTCCGACGCGAAAGAAAAATATCGATTGAAGACGAAATTTCAACCGCGTTTAACTCTTCAGTTATAACAGCTCGTTTATTATTAAAAAGGTCTGAAATTGCAAAGCAATTATGAAACTGCGAAAGAAATTTTTATTCAATTGAACAATTTTCTTTATTAACAAAAAGAAATATAAATTCAGTTTCTTCCTCTCAAAAGTTTTAGTTTTCATACAAGAATGAACGAACAAAATGTGTAATATTTCTTCTTCAGAGACGCGATAAAAAAACGATTACGAAAGTAACTGAAAAAATTATATCTGTAAAATGTCGAATGGGAAGTATTATAACTTTTTTTGTTTTGTAAACTTTAGATTTGACGCGCTTTATTGTTGCTTGACCTGCATTTGTGCTTTTTCATACACGCTAAGCTTTTCTCATTATCATCTTCACTTTATTGCTTCTTTTTTTATTGTTATTTTGTCGCTTCCCTGATAACCATATTTATTTCTATTTTGTGTAAATTTTATGTAAATGCTGTTCAATATTTTTGTACAAATCTAACTTCTCATTATGCCGCAAAATATTTACATAAATCTAATTAACAATTCTAATTAACAATTTTACAATTCAAAATTGTAAAATATTTTTGAGCTTTTGTAAAATTAAATATTGTTTTTTTTTCACTCATTTATGAATTTGAAATAATTTTTGTGTTTTAAATATTGAATGCAAATTATTTATGAAAATTTGGCATGACTACAAGGAGTTAGATTTACATGCATTTTTTGTAAATAAATGTTTTACATAAAGCGTGGTTATCAGGGTTAATTTAAAGTTGGGAATGCAATTTCGCAAAATGGTCAAATGTTGTTGTAACTTTTAATATGAATTATTATGATTAATTATCATTTGAAAAAACGATATTTTTACTGTACCGACAGTCCCACCTTAAATTATTCATTTGCACTACCATCATGAATTTTAATATCATCATAAATGTGCTTATTAATAAAGAATACGAAATTAGAAATCAAAAACGAATCATTTGTGTAAAATCGAACTTTGAAGTTTTTATATTACGCAGCGCCATCTACAGATGAGTTTCAGAACCAAATTGTCAACGGTGAGAAGCAGCGAAACTTAACCTCACTTCTGTTAAAAAGTGTAAACAATGTTCCTCGGAGCAATGAAAACAAATATGCGGTGAAAAATAAGTTTAACAACCGAAAGTTTGTATTTTAATTTTAATACAAAATGGCTAACCGCACGGTGAAAGATGCGAAATCCATTCGAGGTACAAATCCTCAGTATATTGTGGAAAAAATCATCCGATCGAGGATTTACGATTCCAAGTATTGGAAGGAAGATTGTTTTGCTCTCACTGCTGAACTTCTTGTCGACAAAGCTATGGAATTACGGTAATTGTTTCAAATGATTTTTTATTTATTCAAAATAATTTTTGTCATTAACTTGACAAGAAAAAAATACAATATTCTGGGAAGGTTCTTAGTTTGAATATTTTTAGGTTAGGATTTTAGTTTTATTTTCCATTTAAAAAATAAAAAGTTTCAAAATGTTTCTTTTCATTCATGAAATAATTTTTGTCGAAGTCATTATTGTGAAAACAATGATTTTAATTATATGAATGATTGTTTTTGTAGGTTTATTGGAGGAGTATACGGAGGTAACATAAAACCAACGCCTTTTCTCTGTTTAATCTTGAAGATGCTCCAAATCCAACCAGAAAAAGACATAGTTGTGGAATTTATAAAAAATGAAGAATACAAATACGTGAGAGCTTTGGGTGCACTTTACATGCGCCTAACCGGCACTTCCTTGGACTGTTACAAATACCTCGAACCGCTTTTCAACGACAACCGTAAATTGCGGGTTCAAAATAAACAGGGAAAATTCGAAGTTATTCATATGGACGAATTTATTGACAGTTTATTGAGGGACGAAAGATCTTGTGATATCATTTTGCCTCGGATTCAAAAAAGGCACGTTCTGGAAGAAAATAATGAACTGGGTAAGGACGATTCAACTATTCTCTTAAGTGAAGTATAATAAAACTTGAAATATCTATAAGGTATTCCTGTCCATTAACCATATCTAAAAGATGATCAGTTGAATTTTCATTTGTTTTTAAAAGGAAGATTTACAATACACTTGAAATATATTATCAACATTTTTTTATCATTTTTTATAAAGAAATAAATAAAAATGTCGATAATAGATATGTTTATCTCCCTCCGTATGAAATTTAAAAGAGCTCCATGATTTTATGATAAAAAATTTATTTGTTGAACTTTTGTGGACGTAGTAAAAGATTTCATATCATTATTTCTGAAAAAATGAATATAATAAAATAATCCATATCAATCCATAAGTTATCGATTTGATAATACGGTGAATTTGCATTTTGGTGAAGTTTTGAAGGTATTACGAGGATTGAGTCAACCACTTTTAGGATATTTTTTTCAAAATTAATGAATTTTAATTAGATTTATAAAATACTAAAAAAAATCTCTCTTCAAAAATATTAGATATTTTATTTCAAGATATGCTGTTTTGAGATAAAAAAATGATTATGTAGTGTAATTTGCAACTAGAGACAAAAATTTTGGTTTCAAAGTCAGTGCAAGTTGACTGTCAAAACGGAGCGAGAAACTCAGTTTTCATGAAATAATTTTTATCTAAGTTACGAAAAAGTGTCAATTTTAATTGACACTTATTAGTTGACTTAGTTCTTTTTTTCCATTTCTTAAAATCTACTCTCTTCTGAAACAAGTAAAACTTACGTTCCGTTTCTCACACGATAGTCTGCGCATGCGCAGCGCAATAATAGTTTTTGTGATCAGAAAATTAAAACTTTAAAACAGAGAAGGTGAACAAGGTGAACATAAATAAAGAAATAATATGATGAATGTGATATAAAAATTATCATTTTAAAAAACTACCCTTCCCCTCTGAAATAATAATAATAAAATATGCACAAAAATTCAATAATATTCACTATTTTACAGGGCATTTTTACCAAATTTCCAATTTTTTCAGATGCAAAAGTGTCGGCATTAGAAGACGACATGGATGACAACGTGGAGTCATCTGAAGAAGAAGAAATCCAGCCACCTAAGGAAGAAACCAGAAGAAGATCAGACGAGTTCGAGAGAGACAGACACCGGGAAAGGGAGAGAGAAAAAAGACACTCTCGTCCTGACAAGAAACCCGAGAAAGAGCGAAGGTCAAGGAGTCGAGACAGGGACAGGCGGGATCGAAAAAGAAGCAGGTCTCCCAAGGGATATTCTTCCACCCACAAAGATAAGGACAGGGACAAGGATAGGTACAGGAGAGACCGCGACAGAGACAGGGAGAGGGAACGGGACAGGGACAGGAGGAGGGACAGGGAACGAGAAAGAGGCCGACATTAATAATAACTTTTTTTTTTCACCAAAAAATTTTGTATGCATACATTTTTGTTATTTTTTCTAACAAAAAGTTGTTGTAACAGAAGAACCAATTTCTTAAGTGTTCTCAAAGGAATAATAAACATTTTCTTTCAATCACGTTTGCAAATTTTTAGATTTCAACTCCTTTATTCGTGATGATGTATAATTTTTCGTTTTATTCATAATTTTTGTTTTTCAGACTCAACAATGTGAACGAAAGGTGAAAACAATTGAAGTCAAGGTGACACGAAGTCAAGTAAAATAATTAGTCTTGGAATAAACGAGATGCGAATTGACTCGGAGCGGTTGTAACGTACACAACAAAAAGCATCAGGACATTTTGCAAAAATCGAGCGCGTCCCCTTGCCCCCTGCTTGATTTCCGGTCCCTGGCGAATAACTCGATTCATTCCGCTATATCGGACAAGCCGGTACTACAGTCCGCCAACCGCGCTTTGCAACCGCCATCTTCCCCCCGCGCCCTTCAGGTAATCCGCGAGGGGCGCGCGCGTCGTTCGCTTCCGCTCTCGCGTCCGACGTCATTCGCACTCAAAGTCCGTGTGTTTTTGTGTTTCTTTGGGCACGATGATTCTCGCTAATTTAATGTAAGTACACAATCCGAGGCGCGTTCAGGCGCTCCAGGCCCCGCTCGAAATGTTATCCTGGTCGCGGGGCCGAGTCGCGCTAGTCGCCCCGACTCCGCACCTTCGCCATGCCGGTTTTTTTTCGCCAGCGACCCAACACCCCGACGAAGCCGCAACCCGCGACCTAACCTCAATCCCTGCACCCACGCAACGCGTCCCAACTCGATCCTCGCAATTCCAATTCACATTTCCGTCCACTTTTCTTCAACCGTGCGGCCATTTTTTGCACTTTTTCACCGGCAGTTGAAAAAACCTCGCCCCTCCGCTCTCTTGGAATGTCATCACGATTGTTTGCCAAACCCGTGACGTCACGAGATTGATCCGATTGTTGCTAAAAAGTCCGCGACCAAAGGGTCTTTAGTTGTTTGTCCCTTTTGTCAAGGTTAAATGAAACGGTTTTTCGTTTTCGGTCGTTCAAAAAATACGGATACAAGTTTTTTAAACACCTCTCGGTTCTAGGTTATGGAAACGCAAAAAAAGATTCGCTTTTTGCAAAAAGTGAATCTGATTTTTATTCGGTTAGAATTTTGCAAAATCAATCCAACTGTGACTTGGCTTTGTTTGGTATGTTCTTGTTTACATAATTCAATTGAAGGAAACGGTTGCAATTTTTTACGGTTTTTTAAAAATCTTTGTTTTCATTGGTCCGACGATGTAAACAAAGAATTAGTTTACAAAATGTCTGTATTCTCAGGTGTAAACAAACGAATTTTTTTATGAAAGGGTACATTTTTATCAACCGTTTTTTGTCAAACGTAAACAAACAATATTTACATTGTTTACTTTTTATTGGTTTTGTTATTATTTTATCGTTGATTTTTACCCCAAACAATTGTCATACAAAAAGACCAAAATAAGATGAAAGTATTGTCCACTTCTTGATTAAATTTTTTTGTAAACAAAAAATGTTCAATTTATTGTTCATGTCTTGTTTATTGTTTGCATGTATTAAAAAAAATTAGAATTAGTTTACAAAATATCCGTTTTCTCAGATGTAAACAAACGATTTTTTAAAAAAAGTTACATTCTAATTTAACTTTGTCAGGCGTAAACAACCAATATTTACATTGTTTACTTTTTATTATAGCTTTGTGCAAACAAAAATGTTTATTATAATAATAAAATATTACTATTATAATAAATAAATATATTAGTATAATATAATTATTAATAAAGTATAAATATAGTATAAAATGAATTATTTCTATAATAAAGAACAATATAAGAATTAATATATACAATTATATTCATATCAATAATAAGTAACAAACAATTTTTGATGTTGTATTGTTTACATGACGTTTTGTATGATAAATGTAAACAAAATCGTACTTGACAAAAGAGGAAGTAAAATCGTTTGCACGATCAACAATTGACCCTCTTTAGTCACAATCAACTCTCGGCGTTTCCTGTGTCAATGAAAAAAAAATACAAGTCTTCCCCTATATTTTCAGGTTTCGGTCACTGAAATTTGAACTGAGTTGCTACACATCTTAAATCAAATCATTTTTCAAAGGAACCAAAAACGAGAAACAAATTCAAATTTCAACTTGTAAAAAAAGGAAGCCAAACGAAGAACAAGAAACAAAAAGAAGAAAGAAAAGGAAAAGAATAGAAAATACGAAGGTTTTGAATAAAAACAAAGAAGAAATAATAGTAAATAAAGAAAGAGAAAGAGCAATTTCGTCAATGTAAGAAAAGTGAAAGGAGGGAGAAGAAGGAAAATAAGGAAGAAGTGATTTAGGGCTGCGCAATCATGGGCATTCGCGATCTTCAAGCATTCCTCGACAGCAACTGTGTGCCCGGGGCCTCAACACCCGTGGACCTGTTGAAAATTGTTCGAAATATGAGCCAAAAGCAACGCAACTGGGCTGTCAAGGGCCAACAACAACATTCCATGGCCAGGATGAGACTGGTCCTTGACGGGGAGTGCTGCTTAGATCGTTTGTATGGAGGATATTTTTCAGGTAATTTTTTTTATCATTTCACAATAATTATTGACGGATCCTTCATATGTAAATTCAAAAATATCTTTATATGTCTGCTGAATTCAAAAACAAATATCCCAATTTTCTTTAAATATATAATATTTATATTGAATATATATGATATAATAACATAAATAAACTCTAGTCGTAAGTTTACTTAAATTTTATGAGAATTCCATACAACTTTGTTTCAACCCCTCGTTCATATTTTATCGTTCCTATTTTATATATTAAAATATGAATCGAATATTACAATTTAGAATAGAAGTTTAGAATTTGATTAAATTTCTCTTAATTTATTGTATGATAAAATAAAATTTATAAATTGATTATGTTGAATTTCACATAAATGTGAAAGTGTTACATGATTTAATTCGCACTTTAAATTTGTTGGTTTTTTAAATTTATTCTGTAATTTTCTCGATTTGAAAATATGTTTATACACTGTTGGCTATTTATTTTCATCCAGTTTTTATAATATTTTTTATAATTCCAATCATATCATATAAACACATTAACCAAATTATTGTTAGTGTTTTGTTTATATTTAAAAACACTCAGTTTATTTCTAAATGCTGTAAAAATGCATTAATATTAATCAAATTATTTGATATTGAATATTAAATATCATAATGCATATTAATAATGCAGAATAAAAATGCATATTATTATTTATATGAATGCTAATTTATTTCTTTGATTGTTTAATTTATAGATTGGGCATGTGGAGGTCAATGGAATCGTATGCTACAATTCCTAATAGTTTTCATAAACACGACTGATTTATCAGGATTAGAGTTAGTTGTTTATTTCAACGGAAGCCTGGAATCGGCCCGACGAACCGAATGGATCCAAAGCCAACTAGAGATGAGAGATAAAGTTAATAATGTAAGTTACTTCTTACGTCCAAAATGTTACACGCAAATTTTACTTCCTATTTATTATAAATCTGTTATTACTTATATTCCATTTGTTTTAGGTATTGAAACATATAACAATTAAGAAAACGCCGCCACCAAAAGTTTTGTGGACGCCACCGGCTTGTTTGCGCACGTCATTGCGCATGGCTCTTAGACATTTAAATGTTACAGTGGTAAGTCCTTTTTCTTTATAAATAAGGAACACTATCTAAAAGATCATGCAATTTCATTAAATGATCTTTACTGTTTGTCTTTTCCTCTTTTTCGCAATTACTTTTGATGCGAACTTTGCACGTTGATTATATGTGATGAAACAAAAACTAGTACAGTTTAATGAGAAAAGTTTAAACAAAGTTTCAATGTACAGATTCATTAAAAAGTTTGATTAAGTTATAAATGAGTCTTATGTTACAATAAAATGGTAGAATTAAATTTAAATTAAATTGAACAACATTTTGTCCCTTCTTCTTTGCAGTTATGTAGTATGGATGACCATCATCAGGAAGTTATTGGTTATTGCCGTGAAAATAACTTTGATGGGATTATGGCTGACGACGCTGAGTATGCTGTGTTTTATCCTCCGAAATATTTTTCTTCGGAACAACTCAAACTGACTTATAAAGTAAGATAAACATTTAAAAAGTATCCTATTAAACTATATAATTATATTATTATAGTTATATATATACATAAACTATATATCGACACCCCAGAAGAAAACGGACTTATCTCAAAATTGCTTCAAATGTACAATTTTTTAAATCGTCCTTTTTTCTTCTGAGGCGACGATATATATAATACTATACAGTTATAACCATAATAATATTTATGAAAAGTTCTATAAAATTAGTCAGGCATTCTATTCTATTCTTTACTTATCATATTATCATATATTTTCAGGGATCACTCGATACAAAAGAATACAATATCCCCGAAGTATTAAAAGCCTTAGACCTGACCCCAGAAAAGTTATGTGTCCTGGCTGCGCTCATGGGGAACTACATTCTTACGGAACACGACCTCGCGGATTTCTACCAGCGTCTGGACATCAACACAAGCCCCAGCAGAAATGTGGAGACCTTTGTGAAGACTCTGGCGAACTTTGTTAAGAATCTGCCGTCGACCAAAGAGGACGTTGTTGCGAGCCACGTTTTTACCTCGCCAACGGACCCGCGTTGCAACAAACTCAGACAGTCTATTCAATATTTCATCAACGGTACCAAGGAAGGATTTTTACACTACAAACCAATCAAACAGTTGAAGGGTAAGGATTAACCAAAAGATACAATCATTATTTCAAGTTTAACACTTTTCATAATCATTTGTTAATCGGATTCTTGTTTGTTCATTTACAGATCTAAAATTGGATAACAAAAACAGCACGACATCGACTGAAGCGCCATCTACTTCAGAGGATGACTCCAATTTAGATATGGGGAAACTCACTTTTGCTTCTGAAACTGCAGAAAGCGAAAGGGAGAGTTTGGACGCTTATAAACAAGCCACTGCAAACGCAGTGACTGCAGGTCCTCAGATTATTATTGATCCCCCTGGTGCATTGTCTGGAACCTCTGAAACGGAAATTCGCACAGATGAAGAATCCAGTAAATTCAAATTGCTTCACTTTATTTACCCTGGTTAAAGTAAAATGATTGTTTTTAATTAATTAATTTAATTAACTGATTCTTTTATTATGAAAACAATTCATGACTGTTCATAATTTTATAATTTATAAGCCTAACAACCGCAAACGTAAAAATTAGTAATAAAAAATTTGATCATGAAATTTAAAATATAGATAATGAACGAAAAATGATTATTTTTATGACTGGCTCGATTCAATTTTTTAATAAGATTTTCTTCGTTTGTAAGCGAAAGGCTAAAAAATTATGAAAAATAGCCAAATATTCATGAATTTTTGACATAGTTGAGGCACCAATTATGAAACATTTAAAACAATTATTTGACTTTGACCAGGCTTGTGTTGAAATTATTTATAATTCCCTTTGAATTTACAATTGGGTTGTTAATAATTGTTTGTTTGTTTGTTGTTTTTTTTTTTTGTAAGATAATGGTCACGCTGTTAATTGGTCAGATCTTCACACCAGTTCATCAAGTTCAAGCTCGAATTCGTCGGTGACTTCTCCATCGCACGCGACCAGCAACTCATCGAAACAGGAGAAGCCAAGCATTTTGAAAGTCGTGCCAGAAGTGATGCGAACGGCTTCCGAGCGCCACCAAAAAGGACTAATGTCGCCTTATATTTATCAAATTTTGAGCGCCCGTGAAATTAAGCTGCCCGTCCTGCTGGAGGATGAAAATCATCGCGAGTTTCCCTCGATCCATGTGATATACAGACCTATTCGTCAAATGGTCTACGCTATATTGTTTAATTTGCACCATCGACAATTTTTGGCTAATAAAGGTAAAACAGAAACCAAAAAAAAAAAAAGAATTTTTTAATAAAATCTAAAATACAAACAAGTAATAATTATTCCAAACCTGAATTCAAGATTTAATTAAAAAAGTAATGACAATTTTTTCTGAACTAAAATGAGGTAAACTAAATTTTGTATTAATTTTGCAGAGACAGAAAAAGTTGAGGTGCCAGATGTTGTGATTAAAGAATGGATCTGGTCAAAGGGCAACCCGTACGATAGCCCGGAATCGGTGAAAGCTGAACACATCGGTTGGCCCGTGCCAACTATCCAAAGACTGTGGTTTGGGTATGAAAAATTGATTATCTTGTTTCAAAATACGAAACATGGTTTTTCGAATTCATTATTTAAGTAATAATGTTTTGTGATTTTACAGAGCTGGACCAAACGATAAACGACGTCGACTGAGAGGATTTTTGACTTGCATGAAATCAGACACCCCGCTGATACTTAACACAACATACGTTCCTCAGCATTTACTCGTTATGGCCTGTGTGTTAAGGTAATTTCATCAATTATGAAAATAACAATACAAAAGTTCCATCACTTTTTTTCACATTCTGTTTTTCGTTGATTTTTCTCTAAATTTTTTCGCAAGATTTCAGGTTTCAGGTTATTGTTTGGCAACCGCAACGCCTCTATCGGTCGTCAAATGAACTAAAACCTGGCGCCATCTGTTAAAAAAAATTAAAAGTTGTAAAATGCTCTCATGCTTTTTAATTTAAAAATTTACAGTTTCAATGTTTGAAATTTTCTATAAATCAAAATTAGATGATAAATTGACATTTTCAGATTTAAATAAGTATATTTCAAAATTCTTAGTTATAATATTTTATATGTAACAAAAAAAATATTTTTTTCAGATACATCATGTGTTTCTCAGACAGAGTCAAAATTCTTCGTCGTCACGAACTAGACGCCTTCATAGCTCAGGCATTCTGTCCTGACCTGATGAATGCGGAATACCTGCAAGATTTGCAACTCCACATGGTGTCGTCCCGAGGCGTACAGCTCGCAGCGCTTTTCATGGCCGGTGTTGAAACGGCTCTGTTGGCGAACGACGCCTGCGGGGCGCCGATTCCATGGCTCATGTGCTGCCCTTGGTTGTACTTCGACGGAAAACTGTTCCACCACACGCTCGCTCGCGCCAGTGTTTCGAAAAATTTGCTGGATCTTTGCGGAGGACACTTTGACCGCGTGGTCAAGGTCGAGCGCATGCGCAAGGCCATTCTTGAGGGCGTTAACGTTGTCTATGCGAGACCAGCCTTGCCTATTACTCCCGGTATGTAACCAAGCTTCGATAGCTCATTGGCTAAAGTTATCATCTCGAATCCGATAGATATTGAAATCGATCTCTGTCAAGTAAAAACTTGAAATTTGTCTTCTATCCAATTTTAGTAACTCAATATTTGGATTACGAGTCTACTTTCGAAGGGAAGACAGAATGAATACGATGCTGATTGTCAGAGTCCAGAATTTTGTGGCCTTGAAAATCTCTATGTCGTGATAATGTTTTTATTATTTTTTAATTAAATATTTTTTTATGTTTACAAATTTTATTTCACTCTTGTAAGAATTTGATTTAAGGTAGATGCACCAGTCATCGGAATGCACCAGTGATCGGAATGTTTCTCGATCAATTGATTTAAACAATCATAGACAGTATTATTTAATAATTTATGAATACTCATTGCAAAGTTAAAATCATATATTATAAAATGAAACATATTTGATCAAAAAACATTAGTAGTTTTTTTTTTTTTTTTTT
>JAAMPD010002805.1:0-12917 GCA_025266255.1 Trissolcus basalis
ACATCTAAGACATTTATAAATTATTTATAAAGCGGCAATATATTATAATATTATTATAATATAAATTTTATAGGAAAAATATGTCATATTTATATGAAAAATATAAGATTGAATTATACGTTAAAATATATGTTTTAAAAAAATGTATTTTTTAAAATATATTTTTATATATTTGTTATAAATATTATACAAAAAATTAATATTTTCTTCCTATATTTTAAGATCTTGTAGTTTTATATTTAAAATATACAAAATATATGAGTTTATATTTTATTTATACAAGATATATATTAAATATAATTGAAAATACATTTTTTCCAGACTGAAAATTCGGGATGGTATAGGTCATCGGCCACGAAAAAATATTTTTGGAAACTGAAATCAATGGACTGAAGTAAAAATCAACGAAATTGTATCAAAATTTTATCTCTTCGATTTGTATAATACCAGGTGAAATGGAAACCACGTTAGGTATGAATCACCGGTCAGACAATCGATTTAAAAACCAACGGGATAACGATATTCAATTGCAAAAACGCATGGTCAAACTGTAAAATGTCAAATAAACTGGAAAGTCTAGTTTTTTTCAAGTGGCGAGTAGAGTAACAATTAATTTGTTTTAACAATTTTGTTTTTATGATTTAAATGACAATTTTTAAATTCGAATTTTGTAATTTCGTTTGGACGGTTATAATTTTGTTCTCGAATTTTAGTTAAAAGTTGAAGAGGAAAAAACGAGCTGAAGCATGAATGTACAGTTTGGTTTGTTATTATATATTTTAGTCAATTGTAACAAAACATGCGAAGTTTGCAAGCAGCGTTTGTATGTTGCAAGCGAATCAAAAAAAATTTTTTTTCGTTCCAAGGTTACGCATCGGTATACATTTTGATGAACAAAGGAGTTGTTATTAATAAATAATTAATGATTTTGATAATTATTGTTAGATTAACATTGTTTGCATTTGTTGCCGCGCAAAACTTGCTTTGTCAATCTTCAGTGGCAAAAAATGTGACTTTTTTAGAATCGTGATTTTGAAATTACGACTTGTTTGTTTGTTTTTTTTTTATGAAAATTGAATTTTTATTACACCGTTGGCTGACGTGTTTTTTGATTTCGAGCTAATTGAATCACAGTTTGATTAGAGTTAATTTAATTATCATCGTTGATTAGTGTTAATCAACGGAAAGAGATTTTGAAAAATTCCTATTATGCTTTTTGTTTTTGGTATATAAGAAGTTTGAGTGGAACAAAAAATTATGAATTCTGGTTTGGTTTGCAGTGTATCAATTTTTTAGGGCACACAATGTTTCGATAATTGCAACAGTCTTGGACTTAATTTGTCGTCAGAAATAGCCTTAATGAATCACAAAGATTGCATGTACGTCGAAGATCCAATTTTTAAGCACCGTTAATCTTTGGTAAATAATTCGTTTTCAAATTGCTCTTACGTCACAATGCAAATTTTTCGCTTGATTAGTTTCATAATTGTGTTCCGATCTTGAGATGGCGAACGAAAAATTATCATTTTTGTTATTCGTAACAATAACCAACTATTTTTATCATTTTTTTTTATATAATTCTGAAACTAAAAACTGGAATGTTCGAAATTTGTTATGTTCCAACTGAATTTGTTATTTAATTCAAAACTTTCTTATCTCACGATGACTCAGTGCAACTAAAAAATGGAAAATAAATTAAAAATCAATATTGCGGATCAATAGCAGTTCGATGAAAGTATTCCGTCACTTTTTATTCACATAACATGAAAACATGTTAAAAAATTTGAAAAATAATACAAAATTTGAAAAATAAATTACAAGCAGATTGAAGCTCAATAACAGCTCGATGAAAGTTTTCTATCACTTTTTCAACATTATTTCAAGTTCAACAAAAATTGGACGGATAAAATTTATTGATTTTAATTGCGATTGTATTTTAAACCAGTCCATAACAGAACTGTCACAACAGAAACAATCATCTTGTTGGCACGTGAACAATAAAAAATTTTGTCATCATGATGAACGTGACATGATATTTGCAAACTTAAATATAAATAAATACAAACATAATGACAAGTGAAAATAATTTGCATCAAATTGAAAAATAAAATGTTGTGAGAAGCTAATTAAAAGATTGTTCAAATTACTCATCACAAAGCCACTAATTTGTTTAATTAATAATCTCAAATTTAGAGCGATATTAAGTTTTGCTCGCAATCACGTATTTCATTTTACTTGGCCAAATCTAAATTTCAAATTGGCTCATGAAAAATTGAATTGCAAAATTGGCAAATTGTCATTATCTGAATGCGACAAACGTTTATTATTCAACATTTAAATGGAAGCTAATAGTTTTGTCGAAACTTTATCAAAATTAAAACCACTCATGATAATATTTTCGTTAGTTATAAACTCCTCTAGAAAAGTTTGTCGAGCATATATTTTTAAAAGCACTTTTTAAAACAATACATTTTTATTCGATTCTATAAATAATGTTGTCAAAACCTTGTTGTTTCATTTTTTTCAAGGCTTCATGTCTATGAACGGTCCTTTTCAACCGCCACTTTTTTTTTATTATTAAGAGTGTATCGCATGACATCATTGATTATTTTGGTTACAACTCAGTTGTATTATTATGTGCCATAACAACGTAGCGAGCACAGAGTTTTTACTATCAGTTTATCTGTCGATCTCACTTATACCGTTTATTTGCGCTCGCAAACATTCATGCAGTCTCATTGTAAAGTGATATACAGTCAGAGAGAAAAAAAATGAAAAGAATTTCGCACTAGTTACTTTCACTTTTTTCTCCTCATCCTTTTTCATGAATGAAATTCGAACTTTGGAGATCGAAGTATTTTTTTATTTGTTTAAAAATGAAAATCATACAGGAAATCGAATCTATAATTTACATTCCGATAAACAGAACCTTTACCTTTGGCCTGATTTACTACTTTGCACTGTGTCAGTGCAAAAATAAACTTATTCCATGAGATACAAAACATTTCCAAGTTGTATTTTTAGAACGGTTTAAATTACAGTCGTATATTAAATTATAAAACATATCTCATCTTATGTACGGAAATTAAACTTGAACAGATGAATTGAATTTATAAAACAAAATTTACAAATTGGAGTGGGCGATCATGTTCAATAAGATTTTTCGTTTTCTTCAAAGCAAATTAAGCGAGATAAATAAGAAGAAATCCAAGATAATCAAATTTCCCTTAACTTGTAACATCCGTTCGAAGCAATGAGATCATTAAAGCGAAGTTAGAGTCATGAAAACAAGTTCAACAATTTTGTTACCACACCCATTTATGCTCTCGGTGCACGCGCACCGAAGTCGCGCCATGCCTTGGTTCACGGCTTGGCGTACAGCTGTTGTGAAACCATATAAAATATGCACATCCATAAACGTACTTTTCATATCATATATTACCTCTTTTACTTTCCGTATATATTCACATTATTTTTACGTCAAACATAATTATTAGTCAAAAATTGTTATTCTTTTTTCGTTGCTATCTTTTTATGCTTTCACAATTTTAAACGCTTACTTAGACAACTTTCATTCCGTCCTTATTGATTCAAAACATTTTTAGTTAATATTTCAGTACCAGAATAGAATCCATAAATTTTGTAACGACGTTTATTAATTAAACAATGATAATTACATTCTGAGTAGAAAAAAATAGTACATTATTTTTTAAAATCCCCCTTTTTATCGCTCTTGTAGAACAATTGCCAAAATTGTGTTTTGTAAGTCCAAGTTAAAAGAGGGTATGATACAGAATGCAACAGCATCAGCAGACAGTAGAGTATAATTGCAATGGTAAACCTGCTAATTGCACTTCCGATATCCAACCAACTGCCATAAGGAGTGACTTGATTCATTAAGAAAAGTGCTATACAATCGCCTAGCATCAAAGCACAGCGAAGCACGGAAGTCGATGCCAAGGCTCTGCATATGCAACCGACTAAAATCATTGGAGTCACAATTTTGAACACGATCAATCCAGTCATTGTAAATGGAGAGAATACTGTCACAAAGTTCCGCGTCCATGATGGATCGAACGAACTGATGCTTGCCATGTTTCCTGTCCCAAAGAAACTTAGCAATGTGTACAAAATCTATATTTTTGTTTCGTTAAGAAAATATAATTATCAAGTTAGAAGTATTTAAGGAGGTTGGGATATGAGCTCAGTTTTTTATACAAATTTTATAAAAGTAAATGTCATAACCCAACCATCTTAAGGTGGGACATAATACTCAGCAAAATAGTCAGAACTTTTTGTGGTTTTTAATTATAAATCTACTGCTACAAATGCATCTATAGCCACATTTTTGAAAAATTTGATTATATTTAAGCTGAGATATTTAATTTAGAAATTGGGCAAAATGATATATGTAGATATACGAAGCATGCAATTATGTGAATTTGGCAAAGGTGAAAATTTATTATTCAATGGCATTCAGAATGATATTTTATATTAGTTGGGAAAATCTGAAAACTGCCAACACAAAAAAACATCAGCCATTTAAATTTTAACTTTGATATTCAGGTGGGCTTACATTTATTGAAAATTGGTTTTTGAGTAGCTTCTGCATAACCGATCGACTAGATTCTTTTTCAAGGACATTAAGAACGGACATTCCCAACTCGCTGTAAAAATTTGAGCCCTGCCAACGCGTTTAGTTATTTAAATTTACAATTTTTAACTCAACAATATGTCCCACCTTAAAGAGAGGAAAATAATATTTAAATTGTTTGAAAAAGGATACGAGATACGAAGCATGGAGAAAGTCCTGTAGGTTCAGTCTTTGGCTCTCTTTTTTGGATCCGTCTAGGTAGAGTGGCAAAGGCCACGAGGTCAGATGCACTGCTAAAACGGTGTAAAAGATAGGTTCATATGACGCCGAAAGAAGTGCCAGAGGACAAAAACTGTTCAGTGCAATTCCCTCGATTCTTTTTCTCAGTTCTTTGGGGAACATGGGGATTATAAAAGGGGTCGTGAATAAAATCAGCCAAGAAATCCAGACTCGGCCGTCCAAAATTTCAGAACAAACAAGCATTGTCAAAATGAGTCTCGTGCTCAGTATAAACTTAAGTGGTAGTTTTATGTCTTTCTTAAAAATTGTGATTGCTAGTGCTGCAACGACGCTCAATAATCTGCAACCAAAATGAAAATATAACTATTAAAATATGTTTTGATTTTCGTTCAATTATTTTGTGATCAATTTTCTTACACTGTGTAAATTCTTGTTTTAGGTTCAACGATTGGTAACAGAGGGAAGACTGCCAGACAGACACCAGAGAATAACAAGGTAACATTTCTTGTTCGTATAAAATAAGACTGCATGGCCGTGGTTAAAAGCATTCCAAAACTCAGGATCCATCTATGTGTCAGCCCGAAAAACATAATTATAGTCAGACACATAACTCCCACAGAACCAATTACAGATTCAGATTCAAGTTTACCACTGAACACTGTAATTGGAATTTTTGTGTAAGTTCTCACTAGGTACCAAAATGAGAATACTGAAACACTTCCGTAACCCAACCAACGGTAATTCTGGTGACCTGAAACTGTAATGAATAAACGATTAAAATAAGTTTCGATTCGTTGGTAATCCACTCTTAAAAATACTTTATAACTGATGCTTACTAAAATGCTCTAGTATGAGAAATAGCATAACAACGACAGCAACAAGATTGTTCAAAAGTTTCACAGAAGATCGATCCTCGAGTGCTGGTTTTCCAAAACTCTTCAAAGCCAGCAAGCCCATCCAACACAACCATGTGATCATCAAACAGGCGAGAAATACGTTTCTGTAGTATCTTCTGAAGTACGACAAGTACTCCTTTGCCAACAATACCGCTTCTTGGCCCTCCTTTAAACTCTCCTCGATTTTTGCCCTCGATCAAAAGGTTCTCAGCCTTGTTGATTTTATCGTTCAGTTTTTCTTCCCGCCAATTCACACTTATCGAGCTCATGCCTATGCTCATGATCCTGTTGGCTGTGACTTGAATGGCCAGTTGTTTTGCATTCGTCAGATAGGAGTAAGCTCCGTATTCTTTTTGCTCGTAGTTCAATAAATTTCGTGGCAAAATACCCTGCGGAGTACAAACAAACGTAGATCGGATTAATTAACAGATTGACATTTTTCTATTTGTCTCTCTTACCTCATTGTTTACAGGGATAGGTATGCCAATCAAGCTTGAAACAAGCGGGGCAATATCGACCTGTTCCATGTCTCTTCTAACCGGGTCGATGTTGAACCCTGCACCCCATCCTACAAAGGGAGTTTCAGTTTCGTCTGTGGAACCACTTCCATGTGAACCCCAATCGGTCATCCCGTGATCCGAAGTGAACAGATACGAAGTGGTCCCAGGCTCGAAGTAACTCTCAACATTTTGCACGACTTTTTCTATCATACGATCAACGTATCTTATGTTTTGGATATATTCTCTGAAATCATATAAATAATAATTGAAAACAAATAATTTGATAAAATAGTAGTAGATATTAAAAAACAAATTACAAATTAATAAACGTCTTGAAATGTTTACTACTGTGTTTATTTTCAAAGATATTATGTTATCAATATTCAAATTCAAATTATTATGTATATTAAGGTAAACGTACCTAATACGGTTATAATGTACCTATTTGTGTTATTGTTGTTTAAAACATATTTAGAATTTATTTAGAAATTGGAGGCTGTGCAAAACATTTTATTGAAATTAATGGAAATCTAACACTTAATCTTCATGCATTTCAAATACGTATCCAAAATTAGAATAAATTTTAAAACAAACTTAACACAAATATGTACACTATAACCGTTTTGTGTACGTTTTTACCTTATATTTTAATTTTTAATATTATTATTATATTTCCAAAAGTATTTCTATTACATAGACTTGGGTTTGCTAGCATGTCCCGCAGTATCACAGCCCAAAAGATGAAAAAATACTATAACTTTGTCCTTGGTTTTGTATTTCTCCGCGTCATTTTTTAACCAAGTGAAGAACTGATCAAATACCCATTCATCAAGCTTGATTGTCGACTCAGAAAAGTCTTGCCAGTTTGCAGGGTAACTTTTTCCCTTAATGTTGTCTCGTCCACCTGAAAAATGTCAACTGATTAATCCGAACCAATGAAAGTTAGATTTCCCATTGTAGTCTAAATTTATGTATGTAGACTAAATTTAAACAAAATTTACCTTTAGTAAAAATATGAACGATGTCTGGACTGCCCCAGGCATAAGTGACACGACTCTGATTAAAGACAGAATCAAAATTAACCGGGTTTTCTTTCCATCCTTTGAAAATCGCACTTGGATCCTCGTAAAAACCAGAAGCTATAGCTATATTTCCTGGTCGAGATTCCGTTGGAACTCTCGTGTGAGAAATAGCTGATACTCCTTGTTGAAAAACGATCTTACTGAAACGAATAATAATTTTGTTACAATTGATATGTGAAAATTAAAAATTTTTAAGTTACAACAAAATTAAAATTGAAATTTTAAGTTATTAAAAAACCTTAAATAAGCAGGCGAAATGTGATTAAAAGTTCGAAATCTCACTCCGTCAGCAACAAAGATGAAGACCCTTTTCGCAGGAGCGCCTTTTGGAAAAGGTACCGGTGAGAGATTTGAAATAATTGGCGAATGAAAATTAACGTCAAGCACTCCCCATAGCACCAACAAGTGCATGAAGATCCCCAAGAAAACTATCGTCAAGTCCGTCCCTCCTTTGAATAACGAAACCATTTTCTCTGTCAATCGTCACTCTCTCTTTGTTATCCTTTAGACGAAAGTAGACTTTTTCTACGTCCGAGGGAGTTTTTTTGACCGGCATTACGTCGCCGAAAGGAACATCCAAAGTTTGTTTTTGTTCTCGGTTTTGACACTCACGTGGTAAACTGACTGACGTGCGGCGCGCATGCGCAATTGAATCTTTCAGATTCCGTTTATACCAAGAAGGCAAAGTTTTGAAAAAGTTTTTTCTTTCATGTTTTTGTTATTCAAAGTGAATTTATTGGTGTGAAAAATGGAATATCAAAGTAAACAGTGCAGTTTGAAAGGATTTTCAACTTTTAATGGATTTTTTTTTCAACGAGGTAAGTGTCGCCATCTGGATGATAATTTAATAAGAAAACATCATTACCATCAGTTGGTAAAATGCAATTTAAGCTTAGAGGTGGAAGTGCAAATCAGATTTTGACAGTTTGATTGAGTATGATTCCGAGGTAATATTGTTATCCATTCATCAATTCAAAGGTAAACATTTGCAGCTCATGCCACTAATAAATCTTAGACCAGTTAACTGTCAATGTTTATTTGCAATCGATTCGTTCAATAAGTCGAATTTTTTAACTTTTTTTCTGTTGCTGATATAGAACTTAATAAGATTAATTTCATGACATGCACATTTTTCAATCAATTTTTAATTTTCCACTGATACAAAATTGTTGTTCCACAGAATTGTTTACTAATAAAACATAAATGTTTCTCACAATTTTAGAAATTTGATATTCAACAACAAATTAATTAGATTATTCAATGAGAAGAAAAATAGTGGATTACCAGACTTTTATCTTGATATATTATTGAAAACCGTTCAATATTATTTATTACATTTTCCGCTACACGATAACGTATATAAATAATGAAATGCAGTTCACCAATGTGTAAAAGTTTGTCAACATTGTAAGTACGATTCTGTAGAATCATTATTTTGTGTCTTTGTTTTGAGAATTGAAATTCTTTTTTTCAATCCATATTGCAACCATTTCTAAATTTATTTTTCGTACAAAAATTTCATACTTCAACCTTGACCTAAGCAATGAAATAACAAATCAATAATTCTTTTTTAAATTTGCTCTAATATTTATACCAAAGCATATATGTTTGTACAAAAAAAAAAAAAAACAAAAGAAAAATTTTAGAACACGCATGAAACTTGAGTAAACATTACAAAAAAACGCACAGTTTTGTGACATTGCAAGTGGCACACATTCAAGTCTTAAAATAGTCAGAGACACGGTTAGACGTTTCTATTTCATAACAAAAAGTTCCTAAATTCATCGGCTGGACCTGAAGAACCAGCTTGTGTAAGTAAAGTAGACGTAAATTAGAGATGCAAAAAGAAAAAAAAAGTATCAAACAGTAATCGCATCACTCGCTCGTTTACATCAGTTGCGCCAAGTTAGAAAATTTGTTGTTGACTGAGAACTGTCCGAAAATGTGACTTGGGAGTACAAAGTCTTGGTTGTTCGTAAGGCAGAGACTGTGATCAGTTTGAGCTACGGTTGGCAGTGATGTGCAACTCGTGCAACTTTTTTGCCTCTCTGATGATCGTTTAAATGCGACTAACCATTTGTTTTCCGTGAAGTCAATTGACTCTCGGGTGACGGACACTCGTTTGAGGTACGATTCACAAATAAAATATTCCAGACAATTTTTTTTATCATTCTTATATCTTATATCACTATTTCAACAGTTGGAAATCAATAAAAAAAATCGATGGAAAAATTGGACAGTCCGTTCCTGATAAAAGTGGTACATTTAATTTGTTTGTTCATTTTTTGTTATTATTCAGAATAACTTTATCTCCGTATTTTTTTGTTGTTTCGATTTTGGTTTCATTTTTCTCGTTCCAAAAACGTGATAAAACTGTACAAACATTGACACGAATAGATCAGAGACCACTTATTTGCACTCGTTTTTCCTGATAACGCTTATCAGTGCATTGTCAAGAGTTGAAATGTTTGTTTATTTTTTTGGCCTTCCTCGAGTCACAACAAATGCATACAAACAATTGTACGTTGACCAAAGTGCAGCCGACTGCGATTTACGCACATGCATGAACGTACGTAATCGCATTTGCCTAGGCGTTTGATTCTGACGCGATCAATGTCTGTCTGCTGAGCGCACACTTTTGTCATCATTTAATGTTGCTTTCAATCAGATTGTTGATCATTTTTTACCGAATCCAATTGGTAAACGAGAAAGTATGTTCCTTGGAGTTGTAACTTTTTATGAGGATGAAAAAAACTGAGCTTAACTAGTTTGAACAGCTGTTATCGAGATTAAAAAAGGAACTTTGATGAAAAAAAGTCAATCTAAGATTCAAACCAGCTAATACCATTTAATTTGTTGGTTCGAAAATAAATTTAGAAATTTCGGTCTGTCTTTCCATGAAGACAAATATATTAAACGTGTAAATATATTTTAATTTTATATTTTTCATGAAAATATAATATATTTTTTTGATGAAATTTATATTTATTTTATATGTATTATTTATTATGTATTATGTCTTCAAAAATGGTTTATAATGGTTTATATATATTTATATGTAGATGAATATATGTATGAATATATTTCTATAAATAGAAAAGATATGTAAAATATATTTTGAAATATATTTTTTTCATACATTGAGAAAAAATTAAATATTATAATTCATAAATGAAAATTTACTGAAAGCTGTACAGTATATATATGGGAGACGAATTGAAAATTCGTAAATAATTAACTAAATTATTGTTAAAAAACTAATTTTTCAATATTCCAATTTCAATTAAAGTAATATTATTTTTTTATGAAATTTTAGATTTTGCCCTCATTTTTTCTCTATGTATGGATTGAAACAAAACTAGTTATTATTGTAGTGGAAAATATATAAATATAATATAAATAAAACAAATAATTAAATGTCAAAATATCTAAGAAAACAAACTTTTGAAAAGGGTTGATATAGAAATAAACTGAAAGTGTTTAACAAGCAATTAAAACAACTAGAACAAAAAAAGAAGAAAATTAAATCAAAATAAAGTAATTTGGAAATGACCAACCAAGTTAATGGAAAAAGGATTAATGAACGAATCATTTTTACTCCACCATATCATAAAAAACCATTTCAACTCGAGGAACAAAAGAATTGATTGAAAAGAGATAAGGTTCAAGACAGAAACTTATCAATCAGCATGTAACATAAAACCGATAACAATTTTTATATTAGAGAACAAATGTTAACATCGTATCATTACTTTGCAGAGATTCAAATTCAACGGAGCAACTTTCAGAGTTTTCCCGCCCGGAAGGTTGCGCAGCCGCGCGCGGTTCGCACACCTTTTGACAGATTGACAGCAGTGGGGGTGTGGTACAGAGCGAACTGACGTGGTGCAAACGCTAGGATCGCGTGTGCTGCAAAACAAGCAACTCACACCTTTGACACAATGTCATCACGCGGCGGTCTGATCACGGGAAGGCGATGGCTGCGCGCGAACCGATTGCTCGACCGGGCCGGGGGCGTCGCCAGCGCCGCGATCTGCAAGCCGGCTCTACTGTCAGGCGAGCAAACGGCGTTAGTCGTTGAACGCGCGATGTCCAGCTCGAACAACCGGGTCCTCACCGAGGACAATGTTTTCACCAACCTGCGCGTGATGGAGTACGCGGTCCGCGGACCGCTGCTCATCCGCGCCCTCGAGATCGAAAAGGAACTCAATAAGGTACGCTCCTATCGATTCGCTCCTTCATTTGCCAATCACAAAATCGCCGTCACAACCGTTCCATCGCGGACCATAAAGTAACCGCAAACTTTTTCTTACACTTTCTCGTACCAAAACCTGATAACCGAATTTATTACTTGTTCATTTCATATTTTTTTAGGTTCTCATTTTCCTTGTGATTGATATTGTTTTGTCCCTCCCGGAGGCGTATTGATTACAACTTTCGCTCACTCAAAATGATGCAATTCTTTGTTGCAGCTTCTTTGAAATCGTTTGATTTACACTGTTGATTTTTGGAGTCGTGTGATTGTGATTGATTGTAATAATTGTTAGCTCTCAACGTGGTCCCTCGCTGGTGTTGCAATCGTTCAATAATTACGCTGGTTTTTTTGTTATCGTCGAGTTTGCCACATATGTGAAAGGTTTTGAACGGGTTCGGCGTTCGGTTTCTTTTATCTTGCTAATGGTTTGTGTTCCGATGATTATCAGACCGGGTGAGAATAAGAGCAGAAAATCGAACGTCTGCCATTGAAAGGCGCGGGAAAAAAGTCGTAATTGCGTCAGCTTGCTGAGGAGAGTAGAAGAAATTGTTTGAAAGTAATTGGTGGTTTGAAAACAATTTTTTTTCGTTTGTGTTCTTTCTGAAAGAGAATTTATAGACTGATAAAAATGGAAATTGCGTGAATATACTTTTGAGTCATAATGAGTTACGCAGTAAAATTAATCATTTTTGGAAGAAACAATGAAAAAAAGCGCTGATAATGTTTGGGTTGAAATTAAAAAATTTCGATTTTAAATAATGAGTCAACAATATCGTGGTTTTGGAAATTGTGAATCATTTGTTTGAGTTAATTTTAATGGAGTTTTAATAGCCGGAAATAATTGGGAGTGCAGTGGAACATTGAATGTCCACGATTTCAATGAGACTGATTTCAAAAGACAGATTTAATTTCGTTTTTCGAATGAATACTATTTTTGAAATGTTCAGGATGTTGCGAAACAATTTTTTTCTTGTCTCGTGAATGTTTGTCACACGTCTTCTGTCTAATGTTTAATTGTTAAATTATGAAAGAGAATATTAAATGAGTAAATCTTTTAACGGTAAAATGAAACATGTCAGCGTTGCAAAGAATGTGCCGAGTCAGAAAAACAAAGTTGATAAAATTGGAAAAAAAATTAATAACAAAATTTTTTCTCTGATAGAAAAAAAAAAACAAACAAAATTTGAAATTCCTGTTTAGATAATAAGTTTTTATACGAATGTAAATTATAACAGAGCAAGTTATAGAGTTGTTTTGAACCGTGAAAAAAAATTACTCGTTATGTCATATACCGACTTGGATTCAAAAATTTTCCAATCGTCCATTCAAAAAAATTCAAATAGAAGAGCG